>JAWNLL010000463.1:0-238443 GCA_035042425.1 Drosophila flavopinicola | reverse complement strand
ACAAAATTAAAATTATAAAACATGATGTAAAATTAAAAAGTATTTATTTAGCAAGTGAATTATCTGTGTGTACTAAAGTTTCAAAATTTGCTCAACATTTGTTGCAATTATTGATAAGAACCGATGTAAAATCCCCATTAAACCATAACTAATAAAAAATGTGTACGAAGTTAGTAAGAATCGGAGCTTAAATGTATCCATAGTATTTATAGCATATTCTGTTTATGCAGCGCAACTCATTATTTACTAATAGTAAAAAATGTGCGGCAATTTGTGCCTTATTTGCAGCTGGGAAATCCTTTTAATGGCCGGGGCACTTTGCTGGCAATCAATTATGTAGAAAATGTTGGCAGTTCATAAAAGTTGCTGTCATTAATATGTAAACAATCGCAGCAATTGTTTTGAAAGTGCCTGCCAGGGCTCAGAGACAACATCGTTATGCTGCCTGCCTGCCTGCCTGCCTGCTTACAATGTGCTGCTGCTTGTTGGTCCTGCGGGTCCTGCTGGTCCTGTTCCTGCTCTGCCTGCTGGCGAGCATAAAAACAACACATAATCATTTTATTAGCAGTGAAGCGGCGGAGGCAAAGGATTCCGGCGGATTGTTACGTTCCGTTCGAAATGACTGAGCAACTGTAGTATGGACGTGTACGTGTTGGCCATGTTTCACTTGTTGTTGCTGTTGTTAACGCTACTTGAGCTAACATGTTGCACCAGAGAATCCCATCATGTGTCAAGTGTGATGTTCATGTGTGTGTGTGTACGTGTCTCTGTGTGTGTGCGTGTGTGCGTGTGTGACTCGGCCAGCACGTTGAAGTTTTCTCGTTAGCGAAACTAATTATCCGTTGTCGCTGTCAGCAAAATATCGTTAAACGGTAGGTGACAGTCACACGCATCCGTGTGTGTGTGTGTGTATTAGTGTGTGTATGGGTGTGTGTGTAGAGCACTTGTAGCTGACAACTAGTAGATTTGTGCCTGTGTGTGTGAATGTCGCTGACCGCCATTTACTGCCGCAAGAGCATCGAGCGACGGGGTAAACGACCAACTGATTGAAGACTTATAAAAGCATAAGCAGACATCGTTCTGAAATGGCCCAAAAGAAATAATATGGAATACTTAAAGACATTGCAAGCGAATATTACTAGAGAAAAGCGATACTAGGAACTTGGTAGCATTTTCTTGAACCCCATCTTGGCTTCTTTTTTAAGCGAAAATCTAGATCTAATATAGATGCCGAATGATGATCAAAACTGCCTTGAGAACCAAAATCGAATCAGTTTTGACAAAGATATGGAAGTTTTTGGTGTTTGCTAGGCATTTCTATGGTCTATCTAGCTCTTGTTTTGGCTTGCGTTAAGTGGAAGTCCAACTTACTTAAAACTTAAATGCAGAATGTTTAAAAATACCAAACCATTATCAAAACTGTCACGAGAACGAAAATCGGATCAGTTTTGGCAAAGTTATGGGAGTTTCAAGTATTCAAAGGGGAGTACATCCAAAAAATTAACCATCCCAGAATTTTCCGAAAAACAGTAAGGAGTACATCCTTTTTTTCGGAAAAAAGTAAGGAATATGTGAATTTTCAAAAGTTGAAGTCAAAGAAGACAAAAAACCATGAACAAAACACCCTCAAACTTAAAAATTGGTTGTTTTGACAAAGTTAGGGGAGTTTTAGTTGTTTGAAAGGCGTTGCTATGGACTATCTTGGGATTATTTTGGATTTTGTTTTACAGAAAATTGAAATTTCGTAATGCAGAAATTTTATAGATGCCAAATGATGATCAAAACTGCCTTGGGTACAAAAATCGGATCAGTTTTGACAAAGTTATGAAAGTTGAACGTCTTGGAAGGATGTTTTGGAGTTTTAGGGATATTAAGCAGAATACATTTGAGCGTTTCCCACTTATAAGGTGTGAATGTATTATTGTAATATACATTTATTGGCCATTCCTCTAATACGGCCAACAACATATGCCGCTTTTAAGCCGCTTTCGCCTCCTGCTCAAGGTGATTAAATTTGCATTAAGCACATTTCGTAATGCATTCGCCCTTTTATTTTTCCGGCATGTTTTAGCAAATGTTGTTATACTGGGCACTTGCCCCATGCCCCCTGTCAAATGTCCTTCCCCGTCTCTTTCCCCTGGGCAGCCTACGCGCACCGGAAGTGGCTGTCGATTTGCAACAAATGGCTGCCGGATGTTGCCACATGGCGCACGTGAGTCGCTCTCTGCTTCTCATTTTTTGTTCTTGTTCATGGTACTCTAACCCCTTGGCAATTAATTGCCTAGCACGTAATTATTTTGTAGTTAAAATGGGCGCGGTCACATACACACACACACACACACACACACACACACACACACACAGAGGGACACACATGCTGTGGGTATATGCATAATTTGGGTTTTTGCAGCTAATTAAAAGCGCGTTGCTTTGTTGAAATTAGTCGCAAGCGGGGCGCAGGTGCTGAGAAGCGTTAGCAATTACAGGTGGGGAGAGCTGTGACTTTTCAATTAGCGCTGCACTTGAGCGTTTGTTTAGCAGCACTCGGTGCATAGAAATTACAATTATTGTTGCGCTGCCAGCGAATGATAGCTATAAGGCAAGTCATTTGCAACTTGCAACCAGGTAATGTCTGATAGCTTTGCCATGTTTTTAAAATATTATGGCATTTATTTAGCATACAAAATAAATTTGAGCATAGTTCAGCTACATCATTACATACAGTGAGTCAAAAAAGTATTGGCACACCTTTTAAAGTTGGTCATATGATAACTTTTGATCCACTTGACGCACAGCTTAAAAATTTACACTATTTTTATCGAAGATCATATTATTTTATGTATAAAAACAAAATGAATTGTAGCCTATTTTTTGCTGTTACTAGTTACTAAAACACAAATTTCTTCAAAAATAGTGATCGTGCCAATACTTTTATGACTTACTGTATATGTTTGCATTGCGCTTCTTCTTTCAGCACTGGAAAGCATATCAGTGCACTCTCACTCTCAGCACTCTCTTGTCTTAGTTTCGCTTGCTCGCTCATACACACAGCAGCTAATCGCTCTCGATCTTTGTTGCTCTTTATGCTTTTACTTTTCGTGTTCTCAGTTGAGTTTAACTTTTTTTGACATTCATATATCAAGCAAAACAAGTCGGGAAGGATTATCTTCGGCGTGCCGAAGATTTTATACTCTTTTCGAACCTATAGGCAATTTTCACTCTGCCAACTGCACCACTGAAATTTCATAAGCTGTATAAAATCGTTTTGTCGCGTAACATTTTTTTTGTTCTAAAAATATTTAATTCATTGCCAGTTGTATAGCCGCTATAAGATATAGTGATCCGATCCGGCCGGCTCCAACCAATGTGATGTCTCTTTGAATAATAAGTATCAGTGCAAAGTTTCTTCGCGATAGATTAAAAAACATGGGATATATGGCCAAAACCGACATCGAGCTGTATGGCAGCTATAATATATAGTGGTCCGATCCGGCCGGCTCCGACCAATGTGCTGTCCCCTGGAATAATAAGTGTCTGTGCAAAGTTTTATCGCGATAGCTCAAAAACTGAGGGACTAGTTTGCATACATACAGACAGACAAACAGACGGACATGGCTAGATCAATTTGTATTGTCATTCTAAGCATACTGGCAGTAACTTTTGGGGGTCTCCGACGCTTCCTTCTATGCGTTGCAAACTTCAGGACATACTGAATATAATATTTTCTTCGAAAAGAGTATAAACATGCAAACATAAATTTGCCATTCCACTTGATGCCTTTCATTCAATTCTCAACTGTTTCTGTTCAATAAAAAACGTCGAATTGTTTTTGTTTTTAATTTCATAATTATGGCATTTTTTTATTTGCATTTTAATTGCTACATTGTAAATATGCGTATTTAATATCAATAATTACACATAGACAGACACTTAAATTTTGCTGTATTTCTGTATTTTCTAATGGATAAACAACATACGAATATTTTGTGATATTTGTATTTATATATGTATGTATATGCACTTAATATTTTATGTTTTATATTATATGTATGTATGTATATGCGTTGCTATCTGCTTTATATGTATGTATGTATGTATTTATAGGGAGTATTGGGGGTGGTGGGTGGCAGTCATATAAATGCATATCTAATTGTCTGCCCAGTGCCAAAGTGCAGTTCATTAGTGCGGCAGTTGCGTAAGAAAAAAAATGGATTATACAAATTGTATGTTTAGACAGTAAATTGAAGGAGTTTTGCCATATGCCTGGTGGTAATTACGCACTAATTACATACGTATTTATATATATATAAATATATATTTATATATGTGTGTGTGTGTGTGTAACAACTAAATAATGTTCTCTGTTACAGTTATACGAATTTAAATTACTATATGCACAATTTGATTCACATGTTAATCATAGTCTTACACACATTTGCATATTTGAATTGAAATTGCGTACATTTATTATTTACACTTACCAAACTAGACATTTCGGTTTACATAATTTATTATCATAATTACTAATTAAGCTGTTAAGTAACAATCTAACTAACCGATATACTAATATGTATAACTTTAAGCGCTGACATTAACTGCCCGCATACTTGGAGGAACTTATCATACGTTTCTTTAACATGTACAATGATCTATAGCTAAACTTAGACTACAACTGTAGGATAAAGCAATGAGTGTGTGTGTGTGTGTGAGAGAGAGAGAGAGAGAAGGAGAGACATATAGAGTGGGTAGTAAGTCTATCACTAGCATAGTAGAGCCTGGCGCATTGAACCAAGTCAACTTAGAATAAGTAGTTGAAGAACGAAACCTTTAGCAGTAATTAATATTGTTTTCTGTGTTTTTAGTTTAGTTTTCAATTATTCACTTAACTCAGAAATGCTGTCAGTCTTAGTTACAGCATTGATGACAAATGCACTTGGGATGGTCGTTAGATAACATTCGAGTTAAAGGAGTTATAACATAAGTCATATATCAAATATGATTCGCGACTGAAGTTGAGTTCACACGTGTCAGATAAATAGCTAAAATTATCTTAATAATAATAATAATAATAATTGTATAAAGCGGCACTCAATTATTACATTGAACATTGAAACTGAAGTGTTTTAAAACGAGCCTAAAAATACATTGAAGATACAATTGAGCTTTATGACATTGACTGAAGACACTTAAGCTCATCTAATGCTCAAAGCTCCTTTTGGCAATTCACTTCTTTACAAAAGACAATTAGCTAATAAGCATAACTTATTAAGCCATATATTCCTTTATAAAATCAAAGACCATATTGTCAGAAGTCCAACAAAACGAATAAAAAAGTATCTTTTAGTTTTTTGTCTAAGTAGCACTAAGTAAAATCTTTGAAAAACCTAAGAATCTTGTAGAGCAAAAGAAAGCTTAATTAAAGCTTACTTGCGATGCTCAAAGCTCCAGCTAGCAATATATTTCAATTACTCTAATTAATATCAACTTTGCTTTTGAAGTGTTTATGCGTTTGTTGCTTAAGCATTTGGCGATATTAATTACTTTGATGGAGTACTTAAAGCAATATTAAATGCTTACAATTAGTCAAAATGTTGCGACTATTGTTAACTGACACGTACGAACTCAGCTGTAGAGCACTGTTAACAGTCAGTGCAAATCGCTTACTCAAAGTTCTCTGCGCCGCCATTGTTGAAGCGCTCGCACCAAGCGAGCAATTCACGCACCTCCCTGGCATACAGCTGCTCCTGCTCCCGCTCCTGATCCTGCTGCTGCTGCTCCCGCTCCTGATCCTCCAGGGGTCAGACATTGTGGCAGGGCTGCTGACTGCTGCTGCCGCTGCCCGAATTGCTCAACAAACTGCGCTCGCTGGCCACACTGCCGGGCGCATAGATCAGCTCCGAGGCCTCCTTGGACAGTGGCTCCTCCGAGTGCGCCTTGCGGCTGCCACGAGTGCTCTGACCACGCCAGGATTGCGGCTCCAGTGGCAGCTGCTGCTGCTGCTGCTGCAGCTGCAGCTGCAGCTGTTGTTGCGTGTGCGGCACGAGGGGCAGCAACTGTTGCTGCTGCTGCTGCTGCTGCGTTGCCTGCTGCGCATCATCGACCTTCACATACAAACGCTCCATGTCATCCAGGTCACCGTCGGCCGTGTGATACAGCGCCTGATCATCATCGTGGGACATCAGCATGGCCATGGGCGAGGGCGAGCCGCCACAGCCCGAGTCCGCCAGCCCGTTGTAGCAAAAGGACGAGCCATCCAAATCGAGCAGATTCTGCTGCTGCAGACTCTTGGCCAGTGCCTGCTGATCCTGGCTGCTGTTGAGCACCTTGAAGCGCGCACTGTCCCGACCAATGCTGCAGCCGTGTGGCAGCTGCTGGCGCCGCACGCTCGCAAACTGTGTCGCCACGCCGCCGCCCACAGAGGGCGCCACCTGCTGTCCGTGGCCAATGGGCGCCGCTTCGTATGTGTGGCAATTGCTCAGCTTGTTCTCCGTTATGTGCATATGCATGTGCTTGTCCTTGGGATAGTAATACTGGTCCGAGTAGACGGAACGTGAGCCGGCCGTATTATTGCTCGGATAGATCTCGCCCGTGGTGGACATTTGCTGATAGATGTTGGCGCTGGAGTGCGGTGGCTGCTGTTGCTGTTGCTGCTGCAGTTGCAGTTGCTGCTGCTGCTGCTGCTGATGCTGCTGCTGTTGGTAATGCGGATGCATGGGTCGCTGCATGCCGTAGGAGCCGGCCAAGCCAGCTGGGCCTGGACGCTGCTGATAACGCGGCTGCTGCTGCTGCTGCTGGCCCGGATTGAGAATGGCCGAGGTGGCATAGGGGGCGGGTGAGGCATTGCCATGACGTCCGTACTCGCTGGGCGCCTTGCCAAAGCTGGACACCTCAGCGTAGTCGGTGGGTATGTTGGAGTACTCGCCCACGTAGCTGCAAATGAACAGATAAAAACAATAAGAAACAAGTGACGGAGAGTGAACGACTAACAGATACTCTACATTTAATGCAAATATACGTTTTAGTTCAATGGAAGATATAAAACAGCAGATAAATGCTAAAAGCTGCTTCTTCTTCTTTATAGAAATTCTATAGAAATTTAATTCTTAAATAATTTTTGTTGCTATTATTTAATTGTCATGAAACCTTCACATCACAAAGATTGACTTAAGCTGTAAGCATATACCAAATTTCATATCACTTGCGCTTCTAATGAGTTAGTTTTGGAGTAGAAGGTTATTCAAAAAGTAAAATTTTGTCAAGATGTTGGTTTTCCCTACGTTTCATTTCGAATCTCTTAGATAAACTCAAACAAGGGAGCGCTGAAATATGTATTGCTATTATCTTGATATTGATGATGAACAAGAACATATATACATACATATATGCTTTATGGGTTTCGGAGATTTCTTCTTTTTTTATATGTTATATATTTTTTCAAAACTGAAAGAAATGCAAATAGTATAAACGAACGAAAACATAAATGCGCCTTGCAATATTACCCATTTTCAATCGTGTTACAGGGTATATAGAAAACATTTATTGCCCTCGCTTGTTTATTACAATATTCCCACGCCCAAAAAGGGGGCATGGTGAAAAAAAGGGGGGGTGGGTCGCCAGTCAAAACATTTTTCGGTTATAAATTTGTCGGTTTGCGGGGAGTCGGTTGCTTGCTGAATTTATGGCGTGCGGTTTGCAGTCGGAGCGGAAATTTGCATTTTCGCTTGCGGACCCGGAACCAGTTCCGTGAGCAGCTCATGTGTAAAAATGGAATTTATTTCGGATTTACGTATTTACACCTGACCGCCCCCGCCTGTCGGTCCGTCCACCTGTCTGTCCGTCTGTCCGCCTGTCTGTCCGCCTGTTAACCCAACTAATGTTGCGCAAATGGAACTGGCGCTTTAAGCAGCGATAACGCTTATCACTGGCTTCGACTTGCCGCAGCATCTGACTAAACTCTAAACGCGACTCACGCACTCACATAATTTAGCGGATTTAAAATTGATATTGTTCGCGAGTGCTCGGCAGGGAAATACCCTGTGTTCAAATGATACTTGCTTAGTTCTTTTTGAAATTAAGTAAATGGACTCTACTGAGAGACACTGAATGCTTGGGCATTATAGTACAGTCCTTACAGTATTTATTATTATAACGATATACGAAAGGAATTCTGCATACATTCGTTTAAATCGATTAGAAAGATACTACTTAAAGTACTGCTATTGCCCACACTCTAGACAATTACAGGGTATATTGGAAAGGTAAAACCATTTCACCCACACACAAATTTCCAGCATTATTTTCGTATTTAAATACTGAAAGCGGATTAAATAGCCACCAGAAAAAAAGGGAAACGAAACCGGTTAAAAGCTGACTAAAATATGTATATTTGTATATATGGTGTATTGATGGAGTCGACATGGACGAAAAAAAAGAGAACTCCGGTGCGTGCATTTCAAAATACGCTTTTAATGCCCTTAATGAGTTTTCATTTTGGCGGAGGGAAATGTCTGCAATGAATGAGTCCTTTTGTGGCACCGAGAGAAGGAGACAGAGAGAGTTTTGGGAACAGTTTTAAACATCAGTGGAAACTATGTAAAAAATAGCTGAATACTAACTAGTTTAAATGGAGCTCGCTTTATTGCTCCAGTTGTAAAAAATGCTATTTGGTTGGCGCTTATTGAAACATAATGGAGTATATTAGGATTATATAACAAATCAAAAACTAATAACAACTTTTTGAATAAGTATTTTAGCGGAATAAACTGTATCCACTTTCAGCACGAGTTATTAATTCAGCCAACTAATTAGCTAATTATCAAGGAGCTTAAATCGCTTCGCGTTAATTAAAAAGGGTATTTTAACATCGTATCACAATTACTCGACTGTTCAAAATGCATTCAAGTGGCACCCAGCTCATAAAAAATTATGCTCTCTCTGGCAACTTTTTATTCTTGCACATATGACACTCATTATAGTGTGATTACTTTTATATTGTTATTGCAATTGTTATTGCCATTGTTATTGTTGTTGCTGCTGCTGCTGCATATTTCGCTCACACGCATAAAATATTTTTGCAATTATTATTGATATTTGCATTGAATTGCGCACATTTTCAATTTGTGTTTTTAATGACTAATTAAGTGTGCGAAAATAATTTTAATTATGTCGGACATCGGAAATTTATACACACATACACAGTAGTCGCAATGGAAAATTACATTTAAATTATGGCTGTGGCTAAATGAAAATTTATTTTCATTTGATTTCTTTTTTTATTTTATTGATATTTGCAACTTGATGTGGTATTTGGGGGAGGGTGGGGCTGTTCCCCCCACTTCGCGCTTTTCACGCTTGATTGGCATTTAATTGGCATTTGGCAGACAGCTGTGATTTTTGTTGCCTGCAAATTATTATCAAGCACTTGAACATTTATCATACTAAAAATTCTTAAAGCATTGGCCAAATAGCTTTAAGTCTGTGTATTTGTATAATCATTTTGTTGATCAGTTATTTAATTGCATAATTGTTGTCATTTTGTGGCTAGTTGCAATATTAGCCACAAATAAATAACAATTACGTTTATTTTGGTTGCGCGCACCCGAAAAATAAAACAAATCTACAAAACGCAAACAATTATTGTATGCCTTCTGATTGCCAGACAAATAAATTAGCAAATTGCTGCAATTGCCAGTTGATTTCAATGTTAGCAGCTTTTGATTAACCATTCCACACGCCAAACGTAAATAAATTATGGCGAAATGTTACAAACAACAAAAAAACAAGTGGAGAAGGATTATCTTCGGCGTGCCGAAGATTAAATACTCTTTTCGAACCTTAAAGCAATTTTTACTATTTTTCCGTGACTGCTTATTTAATTCGCAGATATTAATGTCGCATACATATACCCCTACATATAAAATAAAATATATAAAGGTATTCATGTAAACAGGGACGTTTCACTATCCGCAGCTCGTGGACGCGTCCCTTAGCATTCATAAGTGCTACCGAATTGAACAATATACAAGTTTCAGTTTTTCCAAAAAGTGAAAACTACATTACATAATATACATACCAAATTTTGTGCCTGTTGCTCTTATACCTTTCAAGGCTGCTGTCGGAAATTGAATTGTCATAAAACTTAATCTGAACATACGAGAGCTTATATTCAGAATTTGAGATCCATATTTTTTTTCGCGTGGCATTGGTTTTGCCAATGAATTTAAATTTTTCTTTTGAATTATTCTATTAAAGCTACTTTATGTATGAAAAAAAAAATTAGAAACAATTTAGGAAATTGAAAATAAATGAATTTGACTACAGCTATTATATATTTGAAAAGAAGAATAAGAAAAAATGAAAATAAATGACCAGTCGCCGCTGGTTTCGAACCCGGGACCTCTCGCTCACCAGTTCGCAACTTTACCCACTACGCCACAAGCCGTTTTGATGATCGCTGACAAAATCCCTTGAAGAGCAGACTGTCAAAAGCTTTCTTGTTTTGCTTTGTACTGCTTACACCAAGCAGTTTTAAGAATCGCTAACAAACTCGATTTATACTGAGCTTTTGTTTTTTCGCGTGGCATTGTTTTTGTTCTAAGCCATTGAAAGCAAATGAATTTGATTACAGTTATTATATATTTGAAAAGAAGAATAAGAAAAAATGAAAATAAATGACCAGTCGCCGCTGGTTTCGAACCCGGGACCTCTCGCTCACCAGTTCGCAACTTTACCCACTACGCCACAAGCCGTTTTGATGATCGCTGACAAAATTGCTTGAAGAGCAGACTATCAAAAGCTTTCTTGCGCTTGACTTTGTTTGCTCAGACTATCAAAAGCTTTCTTGTGCTTGACTTTGTTTGCTCATATGCACCTGTTTTTTCAAAATATTTAATGACGCATATCTTCGCTGTTTATGACTCAATCGATTTGCGATTTTACCCATTGATGAGTTATAAGGATGTTCAAGTGTACAAGGAAATTTAAGGCAATTGCTTTGAAAACATCGGATTTATGGCCAAAACCGACTTTGAGGTGTATGGCAGCTATAAGATATAGTGGTCCGATCCGGCCGGCTCCGACCAATGTGCTGTCCCCTTGAATAATAAGTGTCTGTGCAAAGTTGCATCGCGATAGCTCAAAAACTGAGGGACTAGTTTGCATACATACAGACAGACAGACAGACAGACAGACAGACAGACAGACAGACAGACAGACAGACAGACAGACAGACGGACATGGCTAGATCAATTTGTTTTGTTTTTATAAGCATATTGGCAGTAACTTTTGGGGGTCTCAGACGCTTCCTTCTATGCGTTACAAACTTCAGGACAAACTTAATATACTATTTTCTTCGAAAAGAGTATAAATATATATATGAAACAGCAACATGGAAAACATATTTCTGGCGAACAGCTGCAAAGCACAAATTAAAGCTGGCAACATTGTTAAACATGCAAATACAACATGAAAGACTCAGACAATGCCTGCCCGACTACGAAATACACTTGCTGATATTTTTTATACCCTGAACCCATTAAAAATGGGTAAAAAGGGTATTATGGTTTTGTGCAAATGTATGTAACAGGCATAAGGAAGCATTTCCGACCATATAAAGTATATATATTATTGATCAGTATCAACAGCCGAGTCGATCTAGCCATGTCCGTCTGTCTGTCTGTCCGTCCGTCCGTCCGTCCGTCTGTCTGTATGAACAAGCGGATATAAGAGACTACAAGAGCTAGAGAATTCATATTTGCAACATAAGTTCTCCTAATCCCGGGACAGATCAAGTTTATTTCATTTGATCGATAACTCGTCGCATTCAAAAGTTATCGATAAATTTTGATTTTAGACTAGCGTTTTTGGGACATAACTTCAAAGTTATAAAAGCTAGAGACCCCAAATGTGGCATGTATAATCTCGAATAGCATACACATGTAACAAATATTTCACTTTTTGGATACCACCCCCAAACCCTCCAAAAGTTAAAAAAACCTATTTTTGAAGGTACGACCTTACATTTTGGTTTGGTAACACATATTATCGACAATTGCTGGCCCCAAAAATTTCAATAAGATCGGACAATAAACACAGAAGTTATTTAAGATTTAACTTTCCATTGTATGGGGCTCAGCGAAAGAGCAAGCTAACTGCTTAAACCGCTTGCACTGCTTGTATTGCTTGTACTGCAGCATGTGTGTGTTTAGAGTAGTACGAATGATTGTAAGGACTGGGTTCAGGGTATCTCGTAGTCGGGCACTCCCGACTAGAGCACTCTCACTTGTTTTACAATTAATTACTGTATGATAATATTTTCTAGGGACAACACTTTGATTATATTTGCAGTAATAATCAGAAAATTATTTTGTGAAAAAGTATTATTTAATAAAAAGAATATTGTACTTTTGTATCAACTTTAAAATTTTGTAAGCTAAAAAGTTATTCAGTTGTTTCTGTTTCTTGTTTAAAATTTTATCAAGTATGAACTTGCTTTCGATATGCAGTCAAGTTTGCCTTCTGTTAGCCAGACAGATTCCTGCCCACAAGGACAACTTAAAGCTGTCCAAAGTTAAAGCTAGACAAATGCATTTGCCAAGGTAGCCAGAAAACTACTCGACACCTCGATAATTACATTTGTGCTGGCAAAACTAGGCAGCCAATGGGAAATCTGCAGTGGGAGGAGCTGTCCACTGGGAGCTGTCCACTTGCTGTGCTTCCTAAAAATCAACATAAATAGCGCGCCAACATCTCCATTTCTAACTGGATTTTTGTTGGCGCCGAAACCAACAACAAAAATGCTACTCGGAAAAAAAAGTTTTGCGACGCGCCAGAAAAATGCAATTTCACAGTTTGGTGAATTTTTATTGTCGTCGCTTTGAGTGGGTCCCCAGTTTAATTTGTGTGTGTTTTTTTTTGTGCTGCGCGTATTCTGGTTCTGGTTGTTGTTTCTGGCTGGGAAAAACTTACCGCTGATGATTGCGTTCGCTGGCGTGTCCATGAATATCATCGATGCCACCGCTGCCGCCGCCGTTGACGTTGCTGCTGCCAGTGGCGCCGTTGCCGTTGCCGTTGCCGTTGCCACCGGCACTAGCAGCACCACAAACTGGCGCATAGTCGGCAATGTGATCCTTCTGCATGTCCAGAGTGTCGCCGCTGGGCGAGGTGCGCCACACCATGCCACCAGTGGAGGCATCCAGCCAGTAGCCGTTGCCATTGCGCGTCGATAGACTCGGCATTTTCAGCACGTCGCCCGTGTGAGTGCCTGCAGGTGTGAGAGAGAGAGAGAGAGAGAGAGCGGGTGTGAGAAGAGACAGAATGAGTGAGAGTGAAGAGAGTGTGAGTGTGTGTGCATGGAATCGGTATGGGGATTGAGACAGAGCAATTAAATGTTTTGCAACAAATTGTTGCAGCAAATTAACAAAACATCTACAAAAGGAACTGCTTTGAGTGTGTTCCCAAAAACCATTTCACTGATATTTCAAAAACCGTTTCATTTTTATTTCACTAACAGCTTTATATTAACTAGCTCAAAAACATTACTGCTATGAGTACAAAACATTTTATAAGATCTTCTCAGATGCTCTCATTTCACTGACATTTCAGCCCAATTTTTGTTATAAACTAAATACATTTTTCTTTCGTATTCATAAAAAAAAGTTCTCTTTTAACTAGCTGAAAACAATTTCATATTGAATTTAAGCAGATTCTACAATAAGCCTTTAATGCTGACGTTATTAAAGTCTTTTGCCAGTATTTGCCAACGAACAAAAAAAACTTGGCGAAATTGCGGCGAAAGTGCTTTTGACTAGCTTACTGGGGGGCGGATTTGAAAGTCGCGCGCTGCAGTGCTATAAATTCAGCGCATTAAAATAATATTATGAGCGTGCAGGGGGTCGCGGGGGCGTATGCGCTATTTGGCCCTATTGTCGCAGCACAGCGAGAAAAATCAAATAAATTATTGTCAATTTTCCAGTTGGCGCCCGTCGCTGGTATACAAATATGTGTTGCATACTTTCGAGCGCAACAACAAAAATGATTGCATAAAAAATGCACCAATTAAACTGTCCCCGGGTTATAACTGCGCATCAAGCGAGTATTTTATGGCGCTTGATGTTGGGTTTGGAGGGGGGGGATGGGAAATGGCGGATAGTTGGGGCGGGGGGGTCTGCTTTTATTGTCTATGGCTGTTCAGGTGAGCTGCATGAAAAGCTTTGCGCTTTTTGCTGCTTAGTTTATGGCCAACTGGCGTCCATGAATATGCAATGCGCCTTTTTTCACCTATTTTTTTTTGAGCAGCCCGTTCTCGTTTTGTTTTTTTTCTCGCTCGTTTTAAAATGTCGGTTAGCTGCGGCTTGTTGAACAATGCCAAAGTTGAAAAGCAATGTTGCTGCTGTCTACACTTGCAACTGCAGACACAACAAAATACAGAAAAACACCAACAAAATGTCATTACAACTCCACTGTAAAACTATAGAAATTGAAAATAATGGGCAGCAGCTTAAACGGGCTTGTCCTTAATACGCTTTCGCTTCAATTTCACAAAAAAAAAAAATGGATGGTCTTCACAGTTTTTTGTAGCTTTTTGCAATTATATTAAACTACTTTTGACACTTGATAAAGTGCTTTATAACAAAATACTGAAAAACAGCTGCTAAATGCAATTTTAACTTACATTAGTTTGTTATGAAACATAAATGTAAATATTTTATGAATATATAATGCAATTTGTACGCGATTGTTGTCTTTTTATTGTTTTCTAGCACATGTCTAGTTAAAAGTGTATCGATTTTAATAAAACAGACAAAACTCTATTAAAATTTTAAGATATTGAAGTTTATTATTATTTTCAAGTTTTATGTTCAAGTCTAGTTTTCGACGAAAACCAAATTGTATCTAGTATTATAATATTAATATCGCTTTCAATTGATTTTGTGCAGCATTCAATAGCTATTACTGATTCAATTACAAAGTGCAGTCTTCTCTGCCATTTGCGAAGCTTTCGCAGTTAAACAGTTACATTTGTAGTGGCATGTTTATTGCGTTGTGCCACAAAACCCGAGCAGCGTTTACTGTGCGACCAGCTAAATTCAGAAGCCCAAGCACCACTGCCACATGCGGCAGTCAACAGGCTGTATACCACTGGCTTGCTGCTCTACTCGTAATGCTGCTAATTTCAATTAGACCACAAGGTCTACACCCAACTACAGATCCTAAATGTGCCAGGGACACACACACACACACACACACACACACAACTTGTTGGTTAATAATGCACACAAAACTAAATGCATAATTGCAGCTGACTGTGGCAATGGGAGGAGGGGGCGGGGGGCGGGGGCGTGGCACAATGAGCCTCCGTCACGTGCAAAATGTTAATTTCTATTATGTGCACGGGACGAAAATTTGTGCTGTGCTGCCTGCTAAAATATTTATTCGCACCTGTGTTAGTGTGTGTGTGTGTGTGTGTGTGTGTGTGTGCCGCGTACAATGGAGAATTAGCGTTATTTATATATGCAAATCTGCTAGGAAGGAAGCACCACTAGCTCTGAACGCAACGGATGCAGCTTGGATGTCTCTCTTGAGGGTTGGGGTTGGTGGGGGTTTCCCTTTTTTCGGGTGTATACACTCACCTCGCATAGTGTTCAGCGCGGACTGCTTCATCATCATGTGCTTGCGCTTCACAAAGACCATGGCGCCAAAGGATAACATCACAATGGCCAGTATCGCGCCCAGAAGTATGATGAACCAGGGCTGGGTCAGCACATCGTTCACATGATCCTGATTGATGGGATAGCTGCACACGAAACAAACAATACAAATTAATTCGATTATATACTTGATTTTTCTTAATTGAAGGCGATATGACAATAATGCTTTTAATTAAGTTCCTTCAAAAAGTTTTCTATAAATAATTTGTAATTAATTTTTAAATACTTTCTTCAGTTAAAAAATTTGCTCGTACTTTCTTTAAGCACAATTCTAATTTATATCATATTTTTATAAGCATTTTTCAATTGCTTGATAATATTCTGGATTTATTTGTGAAAAGTTTGTCTACAAAAAATAATACAATTTTATTCCTTATATTGAATTTTTGTGAAATTTACTATAACAAAGGAATTTTTTTAAAGAATTTGCATTGCTTTCCTTTATACAATTGAATTTAATTTGAAATTTTGATTATCTTCACTTAAAAATGTTTCTAGTACTTTCTTAAAGCTTAGATCATTTCTATATTTATTGAAATTTTTCAAATTATTATTTTAATTTAGGAAAGCGCAATGCATTTAGTTTCTCATCTTCGTACTTAACAATTTGGTTTGACACGATCTGATAAATAGAATAATTCTCAGTGTAATAAACTTCTGCTAAACTTGATCGAGTTATTTCTTTATTAAATCTTCAACTTACCGCTGATTGATAAACGGATCGAGCCGCTTGGTTATCGGATCCAGACGCAGTGTGGCCGGCACACAGTAGGGTCCAATGCCAGCATTGTTGCCCGCTGCCACGCCCACCGTATACATGACGCCCTCGGTGAGATTAGCCAGGACCAGCGTAGGCGATGCCGCATCAATAGTCACATTTGTCAATATGCGCGAGAAATTGTGAGCGGTATCGATGCCTCGAACAATAACATGATAGTACAACAATAGGCCTGCACATGGATTAAAGTCAAAGGTTAAGCAGGTCTAAATGAGAGTGGTAAAGGGTCGAGTTTAAACTTACCATGCTGCTCCTTCAGTTCGGGCGCCTTCCATTTCAAGAATACCGCGGAGGCATTGAGCAGAATGGCCTCCATGCCAAATGGCGCCTCGTTTGGCACTGAAAAAGAGACAGAGAAAAAACAAAAGAGAATATGAGCAAGTTTTTCCGGGGCTTTTCTATCCAAATGCGTTTTTGATTGTTTGCTGCCGCAGCAGCAGCTGCCTCTAATGAGCCGCGTCCTCTAATTAATTGCCATTTAGTGGGTTAGGTCTAGTTTTGGAAACACTTCTTCCGGGTAGCAGTCACAGGGTATATTGTTGAGATGAGGGTGCCGGTTGGGGGCATATCAAGTGGCTGTGCATTCATCACAGCATCTCACGGTGCCACACTTCAAAAGCTCATCTTCATTTGTTTATTTATTTCCTGCTGTCGCTAGCATTTCCCTTCTATCCCTAACAATCCTTTCTTCCTTTCTCTCAGAAAGAACTCTCTCTGGTGTCTGTGTCTGCGTCTCGTTGAAGCAATTTCTTTAAATAAACACACGTGCGAATGCGAAACAAAGCAACGGAAACAAAAAAACAACAAACGTCTCTAAATAGGTGCCTGTCTAGAGGTATATGTATATATATATATATATATTTCGCATAGGGTTAGGATAGGAATACTTAGGAGCGTGTTGGCTGCGATTTCTCCTTTTTGTTTTGATTTGGCTTTGTTTCTTCTTCGCTGCGACATGCTAAAGTGCTTGTCAGGCTTTTTGTCTCCGCTGGAGGGGGCTTTCTCTCTCTCTCTCTCTTTCTCTCTATCTCTCTCTCTTTCTCTCTATCTCTCTCTTTGCGTTTGCTTGTACAACTCTTTTTTTAGCCGTGGCTGATGACGCGCTTAACACGTAGCTGCCATTGTGTGGCATATACGACCTCGGGCCAATTGTTGGCAAAGAAACGGAAAAAAAAACAAGAGTGTTGCACGTCACATTTGACAAACCAATTGGAAAATTGCAATTGAAACGACGACGGTGTTCAGTTGTCTGTTTACACTCATTTGCCTTTAACTATGGCCTAGTATCTCTACTAAGGGCCTTATCTAGATGATCTGTCTGTCCTCACTTTGCTATACTTGACTCACTAAACTCTTGAGCTTACTTCACATAATTGAAAGTAACTAATTTAGTTGATGATGATGGATAGCGAGTGTTGCTTTTTTACTATTTACCATTTGTTTATCCATTTAATTGAGTTTTGTCACAACCTACTGTTAATTTGTATACAACTTGTTCTTTACATCTTTCCATATGAGCATATTTTTAAAAAAAAGTTCTATTTCTATTTCACTTCTTTCATTTTAATCATAATTTGTATTATTGTGAAAAATTTTTGTATTTGCTCAGTATTTTTTTTAATTCTTATATTTTATTTAATGCTTTTTTCTGTCTTATTATACTTTTTCGTATATTTTAATGTTTTTTAGATTTGTTGTATTTTTCTGGTTTTTTAAAATTGAATATACTTTGTTTATAGCTGTCAAAATATTTCTTCAATTTTATTATACTTTTTCACATATTTTTAATATTTTGAAGAATTTTATATATTACTTAAACCTGTCTATCTATTTTATCAATTTTTTATGCTTGTATTCTATAGATATTCTTTGTGTTATTTTTTCTACATCATTTCCTAAATATATCTCTTCATATTTCAAAATTATTTTCTTTTGTATCCATACACTAACTTTTCATTCAACTACAGAGCATTAGTGAGTCGCTAAAGAGATGTGAAAACTTTGCCAGGTATTTGTCTACCTGTATCCTTTATTTGTTCGCAGTTCCGTTGGCTGCCAAAGGACCTCTGTGGCAAATGCTTCCTGTGTGTGAATATTCCCCTGCCTGACTAAAAAGCAAACGCGCATCAAATTTGCATTGCGAAGGCAAATGCAACACTTTTGTTGGGGAAATTGAGGGCAGGGGCAGGTAGAAGCTTCTGCTTCATATATGTAGCAGCAATAATTGTTGTTTATCTTTACACAATTGCGTTGGCAATGTCTTTGAGTTGCTGCTGCCTTTGTTGTTGTTGTTGTTCTTGTTGTTGTTACCTTCTAAAAGTCAGACGCGCCAGTTGGAAATGTGATGCATACGAAATGAGTTTTGATTTGAGCAGCAGACAGACGGATGGACGATGTACGCCAAACAGATGCAACACAGAGAGAGAGAGAGAGAGAGAGAGAGCCCGAGACAACCTGCAGTTAAAAGGGGGTGGGGGTGGTGCAGGTGGGGCTGGTGGGGCACAGACAGACGGAGGCGCTTTGGTGCCGCGTGCCAAGGCGCGACGTTTGTGCATTTTATATTTGCAGCTGGCGCTGGCGTTTGTTGACTTATTTGCGGCACTGTGCTGCCCCCTCCTCTGACGTTCTGTGTTTGCCTTTGCGGCTTGCCTGCGCTGACATTCCTGGACCTGCCTTCTGTTTTTTGCTCTTCTTTCTTGCGCTGTATTTAATTATTTTCTAAAAAGTCGCCTCATTGCGAATTGTTCACTTTTGAAGTTTTTTTGTTTTGGGTGATAAAATGAAGTGATAAACCTGTCTGCAAAGTTTTCAGCTTTGGCATCTTTGCATTTTGCAACAGAGAAAGAGAGAAAGCTACTTGAGTTGAAAATTTTGGAGCCGTCTTATCAGCTGCAGCTTGGCAAAAGCGCATTTGCAGGATATGTGTCTTAGTCAGCGATATCAGTTGGAGTCTGTAAGCCGTCAAGTTTGCGCTTGGTTATATATGTCGAACTTGAGCCTGATATGTGGCAGTTTCTTAAGCTATGCAATGAAAGCTTGAACAAAGGAAAAGAAGAAGAAACTAGCTGGATAAACTTTATGTTGCCAAAAGAGCAAAGTTTACAGATATGTCATATATATAGTATTTGAAGATAGTGCTACATTTCAAACGAAAGACTATCCTAATAATAATAATGTACAAAAATCAAATATGACATCAACAATTTTACATATTTAAAATATGGAATGAACAATCGCTATTAGCATAAGTTCTTGCATCAAAAATATGTATTTTTACATGTTTTCTTCTGTTTATAAATGCTGCATTTCAAATAGGAAGTCTAGCAAGAAAGCAATGCATTGCGACATTTTATATATATTTAAAATGCTACTTAAATTTGCAAGCTCAAATTTTGGTCAAAGTTCTTGGAGAACTTAAATTATTTTGCTGAAAACGCTTCACATTCCCTTGCTTGGTATTCAAATTGATATAGAGCATGCAGTTATTTGCTATCCATTCAAAGCAAGCAAATAATTACAAGTGAAGCTTTAGGCTGCAGGACACATTCCTTGAGCACATGTCGAGTCATTGCAGTGAATCCTTTCACCTGTCTGCCACAGGCAACACACATGTAAATCGCCACATCAAGTATTCCACACACTCAACTCACACACGCACACACACACGCGGACACACACAGTACACGTGTGTGTGGAACCTGAGCCTACGTGCTTGTCGCGTTATCCTGCTGCCTGATATCCCTTTTTGTTGGCTTTACTCCAGCTTTTTACACACGCATGATTCGATTTTTTTCTCGCAATGTTCAATGATTGACATACTTTTTTATTTGCCATATCCGAAGTTTCAGTCACCCACCACCACCTTTTGGCAGTTTTTTGTCGACCCTCAAAATTATATGCGATTATGGGAGACCCGCATATAGCAGCAGCTGATGCCAGTTTGGGATAAGGATAAGGCTCGCTTCTGGCATTTATATAATGCCGTTTCCTTTATAACGCTCATATCCTTTTATTGTATTGGGTTATTGTTGCAATGCGATGCGAAAACAGCGCCCCCTCCCCCTGTCCCCATCCCTTTTGTTCCGCTGCTGCATTTGTCAACCCCTCGATGAGGGTTGCTGCTCACATTGATTTTGGTGGGGGTTGCTTGGTTGGTTAGTTGTGTAGGTATTTATATGGTTTGTTGAATTTCGCTGGATTTAGCTGGTTCATTAGGCGCCGGGCGTAGACAACTGCATATTTGCCTGTTTGGCTCCACGCATAAATAATACATCAAAGGCGCAAGGATACATGCATACACTCAGACAAAAATCTACTCGAGGTTTTAAAAACATCATTCTAATATTCAAACTGGCATGTCAAAATCATTTTTAAAATGTACCACATTAAATTCTTTAAAACTTTTTAAAAATAGTTTATGTTTTATGCTCAAGATTGGAAAAAATCACCTTTGTATTCAAATTCCTGACAATCACTCACTCAATTTTGAGATACTTTTTAAATTTACGAAATAAAATTCTTAAAATTAAAAACATGTTAATCATGCCTAATCAAAAAATCTAAGAACATACTTTTTATTTCAACTTTTCAAATATACTTTGTATTTTATGCAAAAAATATGCACAAGAGTTGAAAAAATCAACTTTATATTCAAATTCGGTGATAAACAGTAACAATTTTTAGGAATTCTTAGATAATTTTCGAATGAACGAAAAAATTCTTTAAATGAAAACGTTGAACCAAAAATTCCAAAAATACTATATTGCATATTTTAAGAACAAGATTATCTTAAAAAACAAGTGGGGAAGGATTATCTTCGGCGTGCCGAAGATTTTATACTCTTTTCGAACCTATAGGCAATTTTCACTCTGCCAACTGCACCACTGAAATTTCATAAGCTGTACAAAATCGTTTTGTCGCGTAACATTTTTTTTTTGTTCTAAGAATATTTAATTCATTGCCAGCTGTATAGCAGCTATAAGATATAGTGATCCGATCCGGCCGGCTCCAACCAATGTGATGTCTCTTTGAATAATAAGTATCTGTGCAAACTTGTATCGCGATAGCTTTAAAAACATGGGATATATGGCCAAAACCGACTTCGAGTTGTATGGCAGCTATAAGATATAGTGATCCGATCCAGCCGGCTCCAAACCAATGTGATGTCTCTTTGAATAATAAATATCATCGCAAAGTTTCATCGCAATAGATTGAAAAACGTGGGATATATGGCCAAAACCGACTTCGAGTTGTATGGCAGCTATAAGATATAGTGGTCCGATCCGGCCGGCTCCGACCAATGTGCTGTCCCCTTAAATAATAAGTGTCTGTGCAAAGTTTTATCGCGATAGCTCAAAACTGAGGGACTAGTTTGCATACATACAGACAGACAGACAGACAGACAGACAGACAGACAGACAGACAGACAGACGGACATGGCTAGACCAATTTATATTGTCATTCTAAGCATACTGGCAGTAACTTTTGGGGGTCTCCGACGCTTCCTTCTATGCGTTACAAACTTCAGGACAAACTTAATATACTATTTCTTCGAAAAGAGTATAATTATGATATAATTCCGAAATTGTTTTTCTGTTTGCTTAAATCGAACTTCTACAAAGAACCCTCAATTCGAATGGCATATACTTTTTGTCTGAGTGTATTAACGACTGTAATAGGGTAACTGGATACTCACCATCTTCAAGGGTGCGCGCCAGGCGCGAATTTGAAGGTTTGCCCTCGACGGATTTGTAAAATGGCACAATGAAAAATTCATAGAGCGTATACTGCACCAGTCCTGTCAGCGTACAGGACGAAGCTCCACCTCCATTGAGTATCGTCAGCATGCGATATTTGGTGCTATATGCGAACTGCGTTTGAGTCTGACTCTGACTCTGACTCTGTTGGGCATCCATTGCATCACGTTTGCCGGCAGCGGCAATATTTGGTTTTGTCGAAATCAAAGCCGACGCAGAAGCGGCAGCGGCGGCATCCGAATCCGTTGTGGATGCCAGCAACGGATTGGTATTGGAAGTAACCATGTTTGTTATTGGATTTGGCAACTGGCGCGCATAGATGTAGAAGCCCTCGACGTATTTGCCGTTGATGATCTGCATGAGTAAACGACGTTTGGGTTAGCTATGTGGAAAGACAGAGAGAGAGAGAGAGTGGCTTGTTTGTAACTAGTACTAACCTGCCAAGTGAGCTTCATGCTGGTGGAGTCCACAACGCTGGCATTGGTCAGCTCCACAACATCGCCAGACAAGAGACTGGCGCGTGCCTCGCTCAGATCCAAGCCGCTATTGAAGTAACGCTGCCGGGGGGAAAAAAGGCGAAAAGAGAAAAGGGGAAGAGGGAAAATGGAAATGTGAATATGAGCAACAATGATTGTAAGAATCGGTTTAGTTAAAGGACATTTCTTAAACTCCTAGCTACTTACCGTGCCCACAGCAATGGGTTCCGACATCGGACTCGGCAGGGACAATCCGTGCGAGTTCTCCGCCCGTATCAGGAAGAAATAGTTAACGCCCGCAACGAGACCCAGTTGGGTGTACGTCGTGTTCTGGATGCGAGTGCCGACTGCCACCCAGCCGTCCGTCTCATTCTTTCCGAACATCTCGACGACATAGCCGACCAGACTGGAGGCGCCCACCTTGTTGCTGCGCGTCCAGCTCAGCGTGACCGTATCCTCGCCCTTCTCCACCAGTTGCGGCTTGCCGGGCGGACCCGGATAGGTGGACAGCTCGGCGGCGCGATAGAACTTGATGTTGGGATTGGTCGGGGTGTCCAGGCGCAGATATCCGCTCCACGAGGACTTGCCATTGCGATTGCTCGCCACGCACGTATAGAGACCCTCATCCTCGTGGCGCTGCAGGTCGGAGATGGTCAGCGTGCCCGCATCCGAGAGATTGCGTCGCTCGTGCTCCTGCACATCGATGGGTATGCCGTCCAGATACCAGGAGATTTGGGGCGCTGGGGTGCCCAGTGTGCGGCAGGGCAGCACCACAATCGATTTGACTGGCAGCGTCTGATTGACCGGACCCTGTTCGATGATCGGTGGCGGCAGCTCGAACTGGGTATCCACATTGACCACGGTGCGGCTGCTGACGCTGCCAACGGCATTGAGGGCATTGCAAACAACCACCTTGCCAGAATCCTCTCGCGCAAAGCGAGCTATCGACAGCACCGAACGACCCTCGGGCGTTAGGCTGACCTCCAGTCGACCATCCCGGTAGCCGGGCAGCAGCAGCGAGCTGTTGCCCTCGACGGACCAGTACAGAGTGGGACGCGGATGTCCGCTCGCCTGGCACTCGAACAGCACTTCATCGCCGATCTCAACCAGCTGGTTCTTGGGGCGTGTCAGGAATTTGGGCGGTGCTGTGAATGGCATTGGAGTGGACCGAAAACCAAAGTTGGTTAAGTTAGCTGGCGGATGAGGTGGCTTGTTTGGCAATTAACTTACCGTGCACGGTTAGAATGCCCGTGGCTGTAATTGAGCCGACCGCATTGTCCGCCTCACAGCTGTATTCGCCCATGTCCTCGAGCGTGACGTCGTCCAGCTTCAAGCTGCGGTCCTCAAGTATGTGCACACGACCTAAACATAGAGCATACGAAGAAATAGAGAGAGAGAGAAAGAGAGAGAGAGACGATTTGAGAATGAGTAAGGGCTAGAGTTGGACATGTGTCGTGACTTCTGGCCTGACACGTATGAAAATTAATATTAAACCTTTTTTACAAGCTCAAAATATTATGAAAAGAACATTTTACATCTATGCATAAAAAAACCTGAAAATTTCTAAGGAAACACATATAAAATAACATGACTTTCGAAAAGTACAAGAAAAATTTTTAAAAAATACTTTAATCGGAAAGATTGTTTATTTTCCCAAAATTAGTTGGACAAACAAATTCATAATATTAAGCTGAGTTGCAACGATAACAAGCTTGTCCTTTTCCTGATTTTTCCTAAATAAATTTTATATCTTTTGAATTTTTTTAATTTCCCTTTATTGTAATAAAACTTTTTTTTAAATTTTATTAGCTACTCCACAAGGACAAAAAAATTTTGACATTCCAGATTACACATTATTTCTTAACATAGTAAATAGGAATTGTAAAACCCAAATATGTTTTTCAAAAGTCGTGCGTGTCTTTTTTCGTGCTCGTGTTGTTTCAAAAAAACAGTTGTCCCGTGGCCATCTCTAAAACGAGATGTGAGTCTGAGTTTTGTTTTGAGCCAAAAAGGAGCAACTAACTCTAGCGTCATTGGATGCTGTCTTCTCTTCTACTTCGTTAGTAGTTCAAGTAGCGAAAAAATGGCCAAGACACGGCAATGTCTGAGCGGCAAAGGGGCAAAGTGGGGGGCAAACAACCGCAGCAAAGTAAGCCAAGAAGAGCTGGCCAGAAAATACACACACACACACACACGCACAACACACGCACAGCCATTGAGCAGCCACCTTTTGTGGTTGTGCCTTACAATAAGAGATTGAAGAACAAGGATGCAGACGCAGCAGCAGCAGGAGGAGGCGGAGGAGGAGGAGGATGGGCAGAAAGAACTTTGCTTTCTTTTTGGTTGGTTGCCTGACTGCGAAATAGGTTTTAAATGTTGTTGTTGTTGTTGCTGTTGCTGCTGCTGCTGCTGCTGCTTCAGTGGCCACTGTGCCAATTGTTTGCTTAACAAAAGTTTAGCCCCGAGTACGCTGAGCCACCTTCAAGTCCTTAGCCGTATTTTCTTTTACGGCATTTGGCTGCGAGGGCAGTTTAAAGAAGCGTAACTAGCTTCTAAAGAGGCGTACATTTGTCTAGCTAGAAAGCTTCACCCTCCACCACTTTGACTTCGTTTGGCTAGTTGGGGTGCGTCCTGTCTGAAGGACAACATTGCAACAGTCGAGTGTTGTGCAAGCAAAATTGTTGATTGCTGCCAACAGAGATTGGCAATTAACGGAATTAAAAGTTACAGTTGTGTTTACCCAGTTGGGGAAGGCAACGCTCAACCACCCAGCCACAACCACAGTCCCACTAACAACAACAACAGCAACAGCAACAACAACAATAACAACAACTACTAACTACAGCTACAACTAACGGACAGTCGCTGTAGGTGTTTATTACACTGAGAGAACTGTGCGGAAAGCTTTGAGTTAGGATATCCATAAAAACAACTAATATTTAGATCGGAGTAAAGTCAAAACTACTTTTTGGGAATAAACGAATTAAATAAATTATTTAATTGTCTCATGAACAAGAAATTGAAAGCTTTAAAAAAGGGATAGTTTATTTTTTAGATCTTAAGCCTTAACTCTTAAGAATGTCGTCGTGGAAACTGGTTACAAGTCTAATCTAGACCATACAAAAACTGAAACATTTACAAACTTTGAATTACAAGAAATCATAATGAAAAATGTTTGAATCTAAGTGTAAATTAGAGGATTAAAATATTTTACAAGTGAAATGTCATGTATTTGATAGCAACATTCTACGCTGTCTTTCAGTTGCTCGATTGAAGTTGCTACACTGCAATTTCTCGCAGTGTAGCTCTGCAAATGCTGTCAGCTCAAACATGAACAACCACAGGCCAAAGGCCAAAGCAACCGCATAAAAACAAACTTTTTTCTGTGACGTTTACACTCGCATGTGCTGCCCCACTTTCCCCATTCCACCCCGCCCATACTTGAGGGGGCTGTGAAAGTGCAAGTATGGTAAACAAAAAGCTTAAATTTCATTTGCAATGAAATAAAATAACAAAATGGCCGAAGAGGCACTTCCGCTTAATTGACTCTCGATAAACATACATACATATGTGTGCTCATACAGATTGTAGGTAGATACTTACGTAGTGGCATATTGCCGCCGGAGGCGGTGCGTCGCCACAGGACATCCGGCAGAGGATCACCGCCAATGCGGCACTGAAACACAACCGAGCTGCCCACCACAGCCGTCTGATTCTGCGGTCCGCGTATGAGAAAAGGACGCACTGCAAAAAGGAGCAAATGAGGAGACTGATTAGTTAGAGAGAAATTATATAAAAATAAACATTTTAATTGAGAAACAAAGTGAATTTGAACAAGTAAGAGTAAGATCAAGTCAAGGGTGTCCGACTAGAAGATATCTTGAAACCTATCTATACTCATATTCAATGTAATTTTTTTCCATTTGAAAGTGTTTCTCTTGTGCTCTTAAATGTCTTTCAAACTTCTACAAAGCTTAACCAAATCATAAGCTCCAGTCTGATTTGCTTATTTGTTTTCCTCTAGATAAATTATACTTTTAAGTTTTATAAACTTTCCGGAAAAAAAACCTTGTACTCTCCTAAAACTGAATTAAAAAAAAATAATTTTTTCAAAATTTGGTTTTCTCAAAAATTTTGACTTTTCTGTATTTTAGGTTTAAGTAGTATTAAAGGCCAAATGAAGGATTTGAGGGTATTTCATGTTTCTGTCTAAAATCAACCGAAAGATAACTAAAATCGTAGTTTGTTGAGTGATTTTTGAGAAAGACCCTCTGAAGACTTTAAACTCGTAAACCTTTTCCAAAATTTTACCAAATTTCATGCTGAAGTTTCTTCATGGTTTTTGCCCTAAATTTATTCTACAACAACAAAAAGTTCTTTATGATTTAAAATGTAAATACTGCTGTCATTTAGTTAGACTATAAGATGACTTACCATGCACTTTGAGAAAAGCGGTGGCAGACTCGCGTGTTCCCACCACATTCTTGACCACACACTGATAGCGTCCATCGTCCGACTGGCGGGCATCCTGTATGGCCAGATTGCCGCCATCAACGATGCGGATGCGCTTATTGCTGCCACCGCCGCCACCTCCGCTCAGATTCAGTGTCTGTCCATTCTTGCGCCAGGAGATTTGCGGCTCGGGGGAGCCACGCGGTGCACCACATTCCATCAGGGCCACCTCGCCTTGGGCCACTCGAGTGTTTTGCGGTTCCAGACGAAACTCATCGCGCAGAACTAAAATCGCAACAGAGAGTGAGAGAGATAGGAAAAGTGGGTTACTTTTGGGTAAAGCTTTGATTGATTCAATATTAATAACCGTCGCTGTAAGGATACGCTCAGGTAAGCGAGTCCGTCCAACAACATCCTGCAGCACTTGCTTTATCCTTTTGCTCGCTGCCTCGAGTATTCTTCATATTTAATGCGTCTGCCATTTGAAATGACCCTCAACCCCCAATCGCCAGCTTCCCTCTCTACTACCACTCAATATGCCAATAAAACCTTGATAATGATGTGCTGTCCAGGCTTTGAGCTACTCCGGCTCCCCCTCCTGCTGCTGCTCCTGCTGCTACTGCTGCTGCAATATTAATAAGCTTTGGCATTTGCAATGCGTATTTTTCTTTGCACAAACAGAAATTGAAAAATTGAGAATGATACAGTAGTGCAACCTGCCAGACTGCCAGATACCCTGTGCAGAAGCAATTCCGAATATGATTACGGCTATTATTATTATTGCGGAATTTTTTTTTAAATTTTTGGAATTTATCTTGATTTGAATATGATATAAGAGAAGGCATATATCTCATTTGATTTCAATTTATTTATTTGAAAATACATATGTATGTAGTAAAATATATTCTCCTTACATTGCTTATTCTCCAGATATTTTGGATTTTTTTTCTATAAATATGAAATGCTAATGCGTTTTATATACAAATACAAATACAAATTTTAAAAAATGTTTCTTTTTCATTTTTTTCAAATGGAAATCTAAGAAAGAAAAACATATCAATAAGTAAAAAGGCCAGATCGAACGCTAGATGTTGATTTAAAATATGTTATGTCTAAAGAATATGTATAGCCGGCTTACGCACATAACGAGCTACAGGGTATTTGAATGCAGAATACAAAATGTAAATTGTAAAATGTAAAATGCAAAATGCAAAATGCACTTCAATAAACGCATAATGCGCTTCAGTGCACGCCAAAGGCAACAAAGCAGCTGCCGAGTTGAAGAACCCAATCCGCACATTGCTGAATGCTGAAACCCAACAGTGTTGTTAAAGATAAACACCATTGTGAGCAGGTCAAGACTATCAAATGCCAAAGTTGATAACCCTTTAAATGTGCTCAAGGACTGCACAAATTAGAAATCCCTTTTCGCATTATTTATTAAACTGCTTGGGAACCGCCCCTGGCAACGTAACAGCAGCCCCAAAAAGTAGACTGCTACCCCCATTCCCCCTGTAAACCTAATCAGTTCGCCGTTGTGGATATCAATTACGAAACATTTTTGCGAAATGCTTTATTTTATTAATTAGAAAGCAATGCGAATGCATGACGTGCCTGTCAGCCAACAACAGGCAACACGAACAGCCACTGAAACTGGACATGCAATGCAGCTGCCAAGGGGACGAAGAGGAGCTGGGGGGCAACTTCCTGAAATGCAAGCCACAAAAGTTTATTAGCTACCAAATGTGCAACGTCGTCAATCGATCAAAGTCGCAACGTCGAATTGTTTGTTTTCTTTTTTTGGGCATGTGCCTATTGTGGCTGCTAAATTAATTAGACTTTGTAGCAGGCCCGTCTAAATAACCCTTAAAAAGTAGAGAGCAAATGTTAAGCTGCTTGTAACTGTAATTAAGTTTTTCATATGAAAAACCTATGCTAGTCGTATAATCAACCCTTAATTCACGTTTGATTTGGCTGAAGCTTTCAGGATCTATAGTAAAGAGTCTCTAAAATACGTTCTGCTTAAGCTTAGAGGTTGAACTTCACAAAATTTCTTTTAAATTATATGATTTGCTTCCTTTATGTAATAAAAAAATTATACTAAATGGCTAAGCAAGCTTTAACTCTCTGTGAATGTTGATGAAACTTTCAGAATATGTAGTTTACTACCCTAAAATAGCTGTTGAAGACATTTAACAACCATATTGCTTAAGCTAAGTTTGCTGCTTGCTAGAAATACTTGAAAATAGTCTATCAAAGAAATTTCTGGAAAACAGCTAACAATATTCCTTGGGCCACTCAAACAACAAATCTGTTAGTATAGAGAAAATGTTAAAGCAAATTCTCTCAACGCTATTTCTAGTTCGATTTTTCTGTCATTTTTTTGTGGTTTTATTAGTTGATCTACTTACATGCGACTTGCAGTGTTGCATTTCTGGAACGGGCGACACCAAACTCATTCTTGGCCTGGCACCAATAAGTGCCCGCATCGCTCTCCCGTCTCGAGTGTATGACCTAAAAGAGAGAGAGAGTAACGAGAACAGAGATTAGGGGTTATTAAAGAGAGATATGTGTAAGTAGTTATGGGACTTAAGTGCGACACGTGTCGCCGGCACAAAGATCAAACCAACTGAGTGAAATTCGCTCGACCAAAATCAAATAAAACTGAAAGTGAAAACGTGCCGGACTCTCTGACCAGTCCAACGCTGCGTATACGCAATTTTATTTAATTAAAAAAACGAGGAGCGCACAGCGAACAGTGTTGCAACCCCTCAGTTGAGGTCCAGTTGAGGTCGATGGGTCTGTTTTGTGCCCTAATCACTTGGCCTCTTCAGTTTTAATTGGCAACAAACAGTAAGCTTGCCGACAAGTCACTTAGGATTGGGGCATGACTCCAAAAAATGCCTGAAATACATAGCCCCCCGCCTTCAAATGCCATTGAAAACAATAAAAATAAACGAGAAGTGGAATGGAATGGGGGGGGCGGGGGGCAGTTGACAGGAACTCATCACAAATTGCTGGGGCTGTTTGGCTCGAGATATGTCCAAGTAACTGTGAATATATGTTGATGCAAAGTGCTTCGAGGCGATTTTAATGATATAATACCCAGCCCCTCACTCCCAGCTACCCTCTAGTTCCGGCTCGACACTGCCGTCCAAAATATTGCAACCCATTCGGCATTATTTTAACGAATTCAACAACATTTCAATCCAAAACTCGCTCAGCCCGAAATAATTCGTTGAATTCCGACGAAAGAAATAACGTCGAAGAAGAAACAACCAAAATATATGTATATAGAATACATTTTGTTGCATTTAATGAAAAACAACGGCGCGGGTGGTCGCAAAAATTTAATATAAACAAACCAAAAACAACAAAAAATAGAAGAATAAGCAAACTGCAGCATAGGGGTGAGTGGGTGGTGGGTGGCTAGCCAGTGACCTGTAACCCCTGCAATGCGTCTCGTTAGCTAAAATTGTGAAATGTGCACGCACGAAGGGTAAGTGTGGGTGGTGGGCGGTGGGGGCGGTGGGGGTGGTTCCAGGAGTGGGACAGCAGTAGAGATGGGAGCGGGACGATATTTAATGACACGAAATGCGAGAAAATGCCATCAAAAAATAGTTATGACTGTAAATAAGCAATTTAATGAGTTACTGAAAGCACAGTTGAAATATTTGCAGCTAAATTTTGACTAATTATTTGCCTATGTAACACTCTGAATGCCAAAAGCTCTTTATACAAATTTCACAGTTTAATTTAAGTGTATTTTTTTAGAGCTGAAATGTAAATGTTTCAAATATTTAAGAAGCCTCTTTGTAACTTCTTTTTTCTTAGTCTACAAATTCTGAAGTCGATTGTAATTCGTAGATATTTGTATTTCGCTGAACTAATAATCGTTTCGTGTGATTATGATTCATGATTTTTTCATTTTTGAGTTCCACAACTGATTTTCAAATACGAAATACAAAAACTCTTCAGTCTTGTATTTTTTTTCTTTCGTGCTTTTGCGTGTGTTTTTTTTACAATTTCTCAAGCATCGCCCATCTCTAATTGTGGCTAGACAACTCGCAAGTGCTTCTCAGGCCTACACTGACAAAATGGCATCCCCACCCCCCTATAAGTGTTGTTATTGTCTGCACATTGTTTTGCTTGGCGATCAAATGCAACCATTCCGGAAGCGCATAAAATAATATCGAGCACAATTTATGCACAAATGTTGCGTTTCTCAGCTGCAGAAATCGAATGTGGATGATGCAAAAGAGAGAGAGAGAGAGGGGGGAAGAGAGAGAATGATGCGGACACGACAGCTGTAAGTGAGTAACTCATAAGTGATGTAATGATAGAGTTCGGCGGGAGCTCTTAACTCTTACCTTCAGAAAGAATAAACCACCCGCGGGCAGCATAATGCGATGAGAGCCGGCATCCGTTTTGAGTTCGCGTCCATCCTTGAACCATTGGATGGTTGGTGTTGGACTGCCTTCGGCTTTGCAGTTGAATGTGAATGGATCATTTTTCGGCACAGTCGTATCCATGGGATGCTCGATGATGTGTGGATTTTCACCTGGCAGAAAAGATCAAAACAGAGTTGGCAAATTAAAAACCAAGTTGCGACACGTTTATAACTATATGGAATGGATTAATTAATAATAAATATACATTCTCAGACATTCTTACTTTACTCTATTTCATATGAAGATTGTCAAGCGATACTTTTGTGATGGTTTCTCAGATTCAGTTTTGAATTTCGTTTTCAAAAACTCTTCATTGCTATTCAATAATTTTTTAAGATATATATTTGAAAATAACAAACGGGCAATCTAAGTTTAAATTATTTTATTTATATCATTTTTAAACGAAGCATTTTAAAAAGACCCTTACACAGAGCCACTTAGCAGTTTTCTACTAGTTTTCTTTTACCACCAAGAGCGTATTCTATTATTTCAGACTTAAGATTGAACATATGTCCGTCTGTAGTCAAGTGCCCCTCTAGGGACTGACAATACGTACTCTTCTTCTTTGCTAGTTTAAACAAGTTTTGTCACTTAACGTTGAGCAATTAATGCGCCATTAGAGTTTGTGTACCCGCAGGAGTAAAATCCATGTTCAAATTATGTTAAGGAGCAATGAGATTCACTGGAATTTAGGTCCTCGCCTCAAATTCAATTAACTTCAAGAAAATATTTGCTCGCCCACGGTGCAGAAGGAGCCAAACTGCAGGACAGACAACCAGAATAAAAGGAAGAGGAAGACTAAATATAAATTTACAGCATGTCGATAAGCATGAGAAACAAAGGACAACGCTAGATAAACTTTATTAAAAGCAGCAGCAGCAGAAAACAACAGCAACAACACACAACAGCCAGCGAAATGGAGAACAGCTGAAATGTAATTACAAAAAGCGCTTAAAGGTGAACAATATTTATGTGTGTGTGTGTAGGAGAATGAAAATGTAAAATGGAAGATGCAAGCTGGGTTTTTCGGCTGGTTGGGGGCACTGGGACGAAGAAGAAGAAGCACTGCCTGATAGTAACATCATTCAGCCGGAAATTAAGTTCTGCAGATTTATTGAAAGCGGATAGTAATGCGAGCTGAGCGACACAGAACGAATGCGAGTGCAGAGTGATTGAGGAGATATTACAGTTAGAGAGGGCAAAAAGCTTTAAGGCGGAGTGTCAGTGAAATGAAGAGATTTGAAATGCTGCAAATGAAACAAGCAATGACAAATGGTGCAGAGTGGAATGAGGAGAATGAAACAAAAAGCAACATGATGTTCGTTTCGTTTGCAAAAATATTCAAATGTTAAAAAGTTGCATAAAGAGTCATGCTCTTACTTTCGAATCCACATTAATTGTATGGATTCGGTTTTAATCAATATGTAGATAAAATGGCGATTGCTAAGTAATAATGAAAAACCAATATGATGTAAGCTGTTAAGTTTGAATATTAACGTACTTAGCTTTACAAAACATTTTCTGATCTTACGATAGAAAATATCTTATGCACATAATATTTGCAATGGTAATATGCTTAAAATTGTAAATATTGCACTTTATTGAAATTGTGCTCAAACATCAATTATATAGATAAAACAAGAGTTAATGTGCTCATAAGAGAAAGACAACATCTTAGCTTCATTTACAATAGCTCATTTATTTAGTACAGCAACTGAAACGTTTGAAAATGCGCATGCAAATCAAATCACAAGCAAACACCATGAAAAATCACCATTTCAGAATGCGTGCGAGGAGCAGTTTTATGCCATTGTGAGCGCAACTTGGACATTTGTCAATTGCTTTTGTGCAGCTGGGCAGCTGGGCAGCAGCAGCAGCAGCCTTTTGTGCTCCACGCTTTGTGTGATGCTAAGCTTTGGCTATTGTCTGCTTTTGCACTCTCTCTTACTCTCTCTCTCGCTCCGCTCTCAGTGCACTGTTGTTGCTGCTGCTGCTGCTGCTTCTGTTGTCAAGGCGACAGTGGGCTTATTTATATGATGAAATAGTTGAAGAGACGCACTGAATATAAAGTCAATGCTCATGCTAATAAAGCTCGGCAATGCGGCAGCGTTGATTGTCAAAATTGCACACTAAACAAACGAAAGCGCACACCTGCATATGAAATTCTGTTAGTTTATTATACATATATACATACATACATACATACATAGCATAAAAACAGCAAAAGAACTATGCAAAGAATTCTTTGAGCCAGCTAACAAAATATTAATTTAAGCAAAAATATGTTGCAGCAAAATCAACACAAACATGTGTGTGGGAAAAAAAAAACATTTTTTGCACTTTTACCGCAAGGATAGACAGAAAATTGAAGTAAACAAAACCACACAGACTGTAAAGCGAAAACTTCGATAAGCTAGCTAACTGCAGAATTACTAAAACAACAACAACAACTGCAAATCAGGTAGGTTAAAATATGTGAGTTTTAGTACAAGAATTTCTGCTGAAAACCAGAAGGGCGAAAGTTTTTATTTGCTTTTGCATATTAGCATGTAAAAAAGGAAGCTATGCAGACTTTTAGATGCACTCTATGATTTGTTTTATAACCATTTATTACGTTGCTTGCACAACTGTTAATTGTTTTACATTTTGTTTTTGGCCTGACTTCAAAGTAAGAGCATTTTGGGAAGCCACACAAAATATTTGGAGAGACAGAGACAGCCGAAGAGTAAATGTAAGAGAGTGGGTGGGTGGGCGAGAGAGCAAGACTTTGCACTTAATTACGCTCATTTGGCGCACGCACGCAGTTGTATGTGTGTGTGTTTGTGTGGGTGTGTGTGTGGGTTGCTGCGTGCGCTGGCAATTTATGCATATGAAATAATGTACTAAAAGAAGTCTGTGTAAATAAACAGCAAAGTGCTGCTGGCGTTGAAATCATGCAAACGAACACACGCACACACACACACACACACACATACATACCTGCTACACCTAAGCAAACACATGCTAGCTGCAGAGAAGAGAGCCTCTGCTCATAATGCAGCAGCAGCAGCAGCAACAGCAATAATAACAGGAAGTGCATTTGTTGTTGCCGCTGTTAAGAAATCTACGGCTGCTGTTGTTGCTGCATGTGTGTGCGCATGTTATCTTAGTTTATGTGCATTTGCGCGTTTTGTTGTTGTTTGCTGTTGCCGTTGCCGTTGCTGTTGCCGCAGTTGTTGTTGTTTGTCTGGCACAAGCATAAAAACGTCCGCCTTTGAGGCGTAGCCCAGCAGCAACAAAAACAGCTGTCTCTCCTTGCTGCCTCCCCATTCGTAGCTCTGCTAATTTGTCGCTGTTATTTGACTTTGGCCACTGCTAAGAGATGCGTACTGAAGCTGTTGCGCCAATATGATCGTCATTAGCATGTCAACAACAACAACAACAGCAACAGCAACAAAATCACAACTTTCCACAAACAAGAACACAGACGGCAACATGAATCGATGCGGTGACAAAGCAGTTACTGCAGTAGGCAAGGAACGCAGACACAGCAGGTGCACAATTGCATACATCCATACATACATACATATATGCAAATATTTCTCTCTCTCCCTCGCTATCCTCTGTCTTTGTGTTCTCAGCTTGTTATCGCACCCACAAGACAGCTTGTAATCAAACAAACAGCTAATAGCTGTGAGTGGGGATGTGCAAATGTGGCCAATGCAGCTGCAAACTGTCCAGAGGAACAGCTGTTTGGCTAAATTGTTGTACTTGCAGTGGATGCAAAGGCAGCCTCCCGGAAAACCACTGATTATGATATCTGTCTGTCTATAAGGCAGGTAATAAACGCACTAGAGCTGCGAGCGTGTCGTGTTTTTTGGTAATGTCGTGACACGAGGCTCCATACAAACTTTAGAGCAAATACACTTAAGCCAAAACTTTTAGGAAAAAAACAAGTGGGAAAGGATTATCTTCGGCGTGCCGAAGATTTTATACTCTTTCGAACCTTTAGCTGTAAGAATGGATATCGTATGAATTTAAATTTTCTATTGAAATATAAAATTGATTTCCAGTTGTATGGCAGCTATAAGATATAGTAGTGCGATCCGGCCGGCTCCGACCAATGTGACGTATGTTGGAATTATAAGTATCTGTGCAAAGTTGCATCGCAATAGCTTTGAAAACATGTGATATATGGCCAAAACCGACTTCCAGTTGTATGGCAGCTATGTGATATAGTCGTCCTATCCGGCCGGTTCTGATCAATGTGCTGTCTCCTTGTATAATAAGTGTCTGTGCAAAGTTTAATCGCGATAGCTCAAAAACTGAGGGACTAGTTTGCATACATACAGACAGACAGACAGACAGACGGACATGGCTAGATCAATTTGTTTTGTCATTCTAAGCATACTGGCAGCAACTTTTGGGGGTCTCCGACGCTTCCTTCTATGCGTTACAAACTTCAGCACAAACTTAATATACTATTTTCTTCGAAAGAGTATAACAATATGAGTATAAGCCACTAAAAATAAAAAACATTTTAGTAGACATACAAACAGAATTATTTAGAAGTTTTCTAATATTAAATAAATGCTGATATATCAACGAAATTATAATTTTAAAAATATAAAAAAAGACTTGGTAACAAATTAACAAATTTCGTGTCGTGCCGTGCTTTTCAAAGTTCATCACGCGACCATCTCTAGCGCAAAAGACAAACTCAAGTCCTTCTCACTCTGCCTACGTAGAAAATATGCATGTTGGTTGATAAAGTGCTGCTGCTGTCTTATTTTAAACATGGATAGTATAAGCACAATAAACTAAAATGAAAACTGAATTTGCGTGTAGATTTTGTGCAATTTCCTTGAGTTCTCAGCCTCGAGCAAAATGTAAGCCAAAGTAAATGGGCACAAAGGCAAAAGTCAAACTGTGACAGAAGGCATCAAAGCAAGTAACTGTAAAGTTGACAACGCCGCTGCTTCCGTCGCTGTTAAAAATTAACAAAGCTTGACAGCGGCGCGCTTCAGTGCCAATTGAGTAGCTGTTGTTGCTTTTGTTTTTGCAATGTCTCAACATGGCGACTCAACAATAATTTATAAGCTTTTAGTGCAATGGCAAACTGACTACAAGAACAACTAGAGCAATGGCAGCGAAGTTTTTGATTTGCCGCTAGCTGTTGTTGTTAGTGTTGTTGCTATTTCTACTTTTGCTACCATTTATTTATTTATGTTGAATGTTTAATTTTTAATGTGCATGCAACTTTCGCGAACGTTATGAGAGCTAACCATGAAACGGAAACAGAAAGCGTGGCAGAGACAGAGAGAGAGAGAGCGAAAAGGGTTGCCTTAGAAATGCAAGAGAAGCGAAAGGGGGAGAAGAGGAGAAGAGAACTGTGTGAGCTTCAAGAGTTTTGTAAGCCTTTTGCACAACTTTTGCCACTTAAGCTTTATGTAAGTAAATATGAAGGAGTGAGAGAATATACTATATATATATATGTGTGTGTGTGCGTGGGAGTATTGAGTGTGTGTGTTTACTTTGTGTTGTTGTTGGGCAGCTAAATATGTGAAAGCGCTTATAATTGTTAAAAACCGCTTTTGCTGCCTTAAGTGGAACAAAATGGCTTAAAATTTAACTGATTAAATTTTGGACAAATTGTGAGGAAATTTTTAGCTGTTTTTGGAATTTATGTAAATATTTTCAAAATTATGTATTTTTTAAAATCTTTTTTATATCATATAGAAAATAGATGCTTATAAATATTTGTATTTTATTTATTCCTTTTTGAATGCTAATTTCACTAAGAAAATGTTAAAGCGTTTATTCGATACCCGTATGAATGAATACCCCGAATTTTTACAACAGTGAAACAAAAAGTACTCGCTATTCAAAACTTGCTCCTACAAATCTGAGTGTGCAATAAAACTTTGCCGAGTGAGTGTGTGTGTGGTGATTATTGTTATTGTTGTTGTTGTTGTTGTTATTGTTGCCCACATTGCACTGCAAAGTGTAAGAAGAAGAAGAAGCATGAAAAAATGGTGTAAAGTGCGCATTGTGCTTCCTGTTCCTGTTTTTACACTGTTTGTCTTTGTGTTTGTTGTTGTTTGTTTGCTTAGGCGCCGCGAGAAAGATAAAGGGAGAGGGTGAGAGGGAGAGGGAGAGAGCGGGCCTGGAGCGGAAGCTGCCTGGCTGCCAATTATTTAAATGCTGGTATTTACCTAACGACACAACGGCGGATGTGGGCCAAGACAGAAGGAGCCTGCTGAGCCGGAGCCTGAACCGGAGCCAGGACCCAGGAGCCAGGAGCCGAGTGCTGGCGCATAAATCATTATCACATTTATGTAATATGGCACAAGGAGTCGCGGCAGAGAGACAGACGAATATGTATTTGGCCAGGGCCATAAAAACCGCAATAAACCAACGGGGATTATGGCCATAATTTGAGGATTTCATTCCCATGTAAGCAAAAGGACGAAACATCCCCTCGCTGTTTTTGATTGCAAGCAAATGCAAGAAATCAAAAAATCAAATAAATTATTCAAATGCTCGGCGCACAGCTATTAATATAAAAGCCAAAACAACATAAGGATATATTACAAGGACCCGCGCTATAGCCCCTAAGGCTCACACATTTGATTAGACAAAATACAATAACAAGAACACAAAACCGCAGGGCAGCAAAAGGCTCTCAAGGGTTTGTAATACTTGTCTCGTGGCCCATTCAAACATTTTCAATGTCAAATTTATGCCAGAGCACGCCGAGTCTGTAGCCCCCCTGTTACCCCCTTTCAAACACCCAAACCCCAATCATCAACCAACCGCCCCGAAAAAGTAGCTGAGTAGCTGCCGCTACGCGCTAATGAGCCAAAACGCCCCAAGGTGCTGCAAAATGCTGAAAATCCACAGACTGCCTTTCAGACATTGTCATGTTCGTGGGGTTCTTGAGCGCTTCCTTTTGTTCCCCTGCTCTCTCACTCTCTCTCGCTCTCTCTCCTCCTCCTTTTTCGCACATTGTACGCATATTGTTAATTTGGCGCCGCCATTGGGTTCGAATCTGGCACCACAGGGACTTAGGCACACACTCAAAACAGTGTTTATACCCTGTATCAATTACGAATTTGATCTATGGGCATAATAGTAGCTTTGCCAATGTAGAGTGAAACATTTGCGACTCCAGAAAGTACATTTATACTTGTATTTTGTACTCTTGTATCTAACCATCTCTTTGAACTCAGCTGGTATAAGAGCTAGAGAACTGAAATTTGATATGTAGCCTATTGCATAGCCGACACACACTTAGGTTGTATTAGTTAGATCAAAAAGCTTCATATTTAAATATTATAATTATTTAATTTTTTTTTAGTTATTGTTATTGATGAAAATCAGACCTTTCTACATATCATTCAACTATTCTATTTTTTTTTTGAGCAGATTATCTATAAGCACTGGACACACCATAAATCATATTACAGGGTATTTTCCCGTTGCACTCCTCGTCCGCAGCACACTTATTATTGTTTTGTCTGCGGGTTTTCTTATGCTATTTTTTTTTGTTGGTCTTGGCTTTGAGTTTTCCTTTGCGACTCTTTCAACTGTTAATTAAATTCGACAGCAGCATGTGTGTGCCCCAAACTCTACCCCCATTTCTTGCCTTCTTAGGTGTAAAGAGCTCTGCATCCAGTTGAAAAATATGCATTGCCTTTTATTATTATGAATGAATGCAGACAGGCAGGCAGGCAGCTGCCGCAAAAAGGGGCACGCTCTTCGCGCTTATCAATAATTTCATAAATGCTGGCCAAAAAAAGAAACATTGAAATCCTTTTAAAGCTGCCAGCAAAAAGTTAAAAGCCCCAACAGTGGCCCTTTTATCCATAAATATGCGCAAGGCGGGCAAAAAAAACCAATGGAGAAGCGAAACTTGTCGTGGAAAATAAAGGACGCACACACACATGGGACAGCGATCAATGTCATATATAGCATATTTATATTTATGTCCCCTACCCCACTTTGCCCATTTACTGTGTCTTTATCAGCTCTATAGTTTATCTCTTTGTTTTCTATCTGTGCGGGTTATCTTTGCGGCAGATTCGCTTTTGTTCTCTTTGCTTTTTTTGTATATTGAAAAATTGCATTGGCATTGACCAAAAAAAAAAGGGTTGGCCAGGTGGCTTTTAAGAACTTGTATATACATATACATTTATCTGTCCATAAACTTATAAAGTGCTTTATCTCTCGATGGCATATATGCAAATAGCCCTAAAAGTGATGATGTAACCCAAAGTGACTGTCCAGCAAGCTTAAGCCAAGAAGTTGGCTTAGCCAGATTCGAGTTACGTTAAGACCAAATCTGCATTACAATATGCCTGTCATTTGTCAAAAGTCTGTAAAGTGATAACAAGTTGAAAACTATGAGAATGGCAAATGCTCTATAGTGTAAAAGGTAACTATAATAATATGATTATAATACATATATAATATAACACAAAGCTTATGTCATTGTATAAATGGAAAATATCGTTTCATTTATGTTTTAAATGTAAACAAAATTAGAAAAAAATAAAATAAATAAAATAAAGCCTTTTAATATTTTAATTGATTTTAAGATTATATCTAGCATTCTAAATATTTTCTCATTTATTTTCAAACATAAGTCTAAAAAAATGAGAAAAATAAATCAAATAAACTAAAGACTTTACATATTATATTTTTAAATAAAATATAGATCTTAAATATTTAAAAAATTAGAAAAATAAATAAATAAAATAAAATGAAGACTTTAAATATTTTAATTATTTTTATGATTATATCAAGCATTTTAAATAGCTTCTCAGTTATTTTCTAGAACATGTTTTAAGTCTACTAAAATGAGTAAGATAAATTCCCAATTAAAGACTTTAAATATTACAAATTATATTAATTATACAATACATTTTCAATCACATTGTAGAACTTTTGCATTTACAGTATTACATTTATTCAATTGTTAAAAAAAAGAAATAAATAATTTTCTACATTTAATTATAATAAAAAGTCGCAACAAGCTGTTCACATTTATGACCCGCAGCAGATAAGAAGCTGACATTAAATAACAACTGTCAGAGAGCTGAAACTGATAAGTCTGTCCTACCCTAACATTGCCACATAAATATGGTATACCATATGGACAGGTCGACACATATGACAGCTACAACAACAACAACAAAAGATCAAAGCAAAAAATCGAATTAATCATAAGCTTAATCTCTTAATTGTATTATATTTAGATTTTAATTTGTTTACTTCGTAAGCCGATTTAAAACAAATTTCATAGTTCACACAGCGATAAGCTACGACAAACCTGCCTTCCAAACAATACGCAATGTGAATTCATATTTTGTTGTTTTCATAATTTGTCAAAAGTGCTTTGAAAAATAAAAGCTAAAATTAATTAGATTTGTCATTCCCATTGACATTTCGACAACTTTTCTATTAATTATTTTTGATAGATGTTTTCAAGGGGGACCGGGGGGTATAGGTCTGGAAATTGTGAATGTGTCAGTCGCTTGGCTGATTTATGGGCGCGACACAGTTTCCAAATGCTCCACATTTTGTATTTATTACGACCACTTTGCCTTACCAAACTACATATTTGTATGCGTATTGTATTTTTCTCTGGTACTTTTTTGTGTGACAACTTTTTGCTTACCTGCAAGTAGAAAGAAGCAGAAAGAGAGTTGGAAATTAATATTTATGTGTAAAAATCATGACGAGTACTGCATTGATAATAAGCAGAGCATTATTCTTATAGAAAACTATAGGTAGGTTTATCGGCTCGGGAACTGTCGCATGTGCAGCATAAATGATTTTCGTATGGGATTTATGACTTGTGCCTCATTTTGACATCCCTGACAGATATGCATCTAGCTGCTAACCCCTGGTCTGCAGCCCAGCTGCCCAGCTGCTGCTGCTGCTGCTGCTCTGGCCCGAAAACAAAGAGATCATTATCGTAGCAGAAGCAGATAAACGAAACGAAACGAGACGAGACGAGAGAGAGAGAAGAGAAAAAAATGCACACAGATGTCGTTTATTGAATATCGATTTACGCTGACTTCGTTAGGAGCGTTTTGTGAGAAGAATAACGCATGTTAAATGTAAATATGAATAAATGAGCTGGAAATAGTATAAAGAAAAAAAAAGTTGACTGGCAGATACCCTGCACCCAGTACAAACTTATCAGTATACATACAAACATACTGCAAGCAGTGCAAGCAGTGCAAGCAGCTCAAGCATTTAGCATGCTTCTTCACTGAGGCCCACACTATGGAAAGTTAAAATACATGTGTATTCTATTTGAGACTATGTACATATACCAAATTCGGTACATCTAGCTTTTATATTCGAGGTTATGCCTAAAAAACACTGATCTGAAATCAAAATTGATCAATATCTTTTGAACGCGACGAGTTATCGATAAAATGAAAGAAACTTGATCTGTGCCGCGAATACGAAAACTTATATTCCAAATATGAAGTCTCTAGCTCTTAAAGTTTCTGATATTCAGAGACAGACGGACAGACAGACAGACAGACAGACAGACAGACGGACTATACTTACATACTTATATCCTTTTGCACAACTTCATTCTACCCTTTTTACCCATTCCGAGTGAGTGTATAAAACAGGGTATATCATAAATACCCAAGCATTTCTCAAAGAGGGAGTCGCAAGTTGAGTTTTGTGTGTGTGACTCACAAAAGTGAAGTTCAAGTTGCTGATTGTTGTTGTTGTATTTTTCTGGTTTCAATGTCACATGTTGCATGTGGCATGTCCTGCAGGCAACAATCATTCAGTGGAGAGGGCTGCTTTCGGGCCACTTCAAGCGCGAAACTCAACACTGCTCGACGACAATGCCGCCAGGCCAAAAGATTTTAGCAAATGGATAAGCGTACAGAGGACAGAGGACAGGGAACAGAGTACAGAGTACAGAGTAAAGGACCCCAGTCGCAGACCCGTTTTTCCTTAAACACATATAAAAAAGGGCCGTCTACGTCGATGATTGATTTCATGGCAAAGTTGATTTCAATCAGCAAATGTTTATGCAGTTTTTTCTTCTTCTCTTTGCCGCTTGGGGGTTTGCAAACTGACAAGAATTATGACACTATCCATATTTGGAGCCCCCAGTCTCTTGGGGCCTCTGCCAATGCCTGTCGTTTAATTGCCAAAAGCGAATAATTAAGTAACGTACATTGAACCCCAACGAAAACGAACCACAAAAAAACGAAAGAAACAAAACAAAAAAACCCAACCGAAAAAGTTAATAGGCTTTTAGGAGCAGGCCCCATTGTTACACAGGGCTTAAGAACAACAACAAAAAACTTAATCAAGAGCCATGAAATCGCCTACCAAATGAAAGAGAAACCAAAGCAAAGCAAAGCAAAGCAAAACAACGAAAGCAATAAGCGGAGAATGAGCGCTCAAGGAGGAAATCAAAAATGCTTAGCAAAGTTATTATTGAGCCTGATGATGATACAAATTGCAGTTATTACGGGCGTACAAGATGAAAGAGAGGCAGACACAGAGAGAGAGAGAGAGAGGGAGAGAGAGAGAGATGGAGAGAGTAAAGTCTGAAAAACGAAATTAAACTGCAGGGCGAAGAGCAGAATAAATGCATATGTGTGTGTGTGTGTGTGTGTTATTATGTTAGATGATATAGCGAATGTGTTAGAGAAAAGATTATACATGGTGAGAAACGATACACATACATAGTCAAAATTTGAATAAATTATAACTAAACTATATGGATAAAGAGTGAGAGATGGATAAAAGACAAAAGATAGGATGAACTAAAAGGATTTATTGGAAATCGGAATATATGGAAACCAAATAAAACTAAGTTACGAAAGAGAGTAATAAGAAAAAGAGATCTTTAAAATTATTCCACAACAAATGCATTTGGAATGAATTTTGTTATACAAAAGTATTTAAACAATTGCTAAGAGTAGCAAAAATACAAGTTATATTTTTTTTAAATTAATCTCGCTCATGAAAGGAGTTTTCAAAAAAATATGAAAATAATATTAATGAAATTTGTTTTACGAGTTGATATAAAAGCTAAAGAGTGAAAATCAGATAGTTGAAGTTTGTGCATATATTTTAAACATAAATACATTTATGTATTATATTATAGTGCATTAATTTATATGAATTTATATCATTGTAGCCAGGAAACAATGAAACAGTATGAGTGAAGGAGACAGTTGGCAGCACTACAGTATTTATACAGTTGAATTTTTTTAATATCTGTAATATTTAAAATATTAAAAAATTAAATTTTAAATATTAAAATAATTTATAAGGCAGTTCACATTAGAATAGCTTCCCTTTTGAAAACCTAATGATAAGCTGCTATGGTCTTTTGCCAAGTGTAGCCCTTTGCACATGCTGCAGCATACTTGAGCTGATGATAGCCAGGAGCAAGCCATGGAGTACAGTATCCTGAATGCCCCCCACCCAGCCACAAATGTCCAGCAAAACTGATTTAAGCAGCTCACACAACATTTAATAAACGTTGAAAGTAGATGTCATTAGAGAGTAAAAGCAGGGGAGCGAGCAATGGAGAGAGAGTTCATGTGTGGGGGTGTGCAGAGTAGGGTGTTTGGGGTTCAGGTCGGATGCGCCGTTCTGCGCTGACACTTGATGAGCTGTCATAACATTAGATCATGTCTGGGCAGCATGTGGAGGAGGCAACAACAACAACAACAACAAGCAGCAGCAGCTCATTAGTCGTGGAAAACTGTATACTCTGCTTATTATTATAAACATTAAATGGGCGAAGATGGCAGCTGGGCGTTTACTTTAACGTCTACAACTAAAAATGCACTTTAAGTTAAGGCAGCCTAATTGATTGATTGATGGATGGAGTGTGATTGACTGCTAACTGAGCTACAGACGCCATATGCCAATGTCAAAGGTGTCAAACGAAAAAATATATGTATGTACTATATTTATTTATTTGACGCGTTGAAATTTCATTTTCTAAATTTCATTTTCTTTTGCAAGATTTTTCTCGCAGCTGTCATTGCTTTTAAGTGGTGGAAAATTCGATGCGCTTAATGAAAGCGACACTTGACAGGGCAAAAGATATTATTATATTATTATACTTGCCTCTATTTGGAAGCCTGACTAATCAGAAAATTATGAGACGATTTGTTACACCAAAACTATTAAGTTCATTGACAGAAGTACTTATAAATTGAGAGCAAAGCGAAAAAGAATATGACTTGATTGAGATGTGGGCGCGCAAACAAAAGCAAATCCACTGAATTCGGGACATTGAAAGAGAAACTGAGAATGGAAATGAACAATGTGAGGGAAAAGTGAATAAAATGCTTGCATATGGTAGTGGTTTATGAATAAATAAATAAAAAAAACATTGAACTTGAGACAGGGAGAGATAGTTCGACTTAGTCAAACTCAGTTCAAGAAACTCGCGCTATACTTTGTTATACATTTTTATTGAAATGTTGTCCAAGATGCAAAATTGTTGCATATGGAAGAGGATTATTAATAAATATATATGCAAAATTGAACTTCAGACAAGGAACATAGTCAAACTCATTTTATAACTGTGTTAACATTTTCTTTTATATAAATTTATTGAAGTTTCGTATAAGATACAACATTTTTGCATATGAAATTAGCTGAATTAGATAATAAATAAATAAGTAGCCAGCTTTAGCTTGAAGTAAGACAGCTTGAATAGGCACTATATAAACAAGTAAGAGTGCTCTAGTCGGGAGTGCCCGACTACGAGATACCCTGAACCCAGTCCTTACAATCATTCATATTAATCTAAACACACACATGCTGCAGTACAAGCAGTACAAGCAGTACAAGCAGTGCAAGCGGTCTAAGCAGTTAGCTTGCTTTTCGCTGAGCCCCACATAATGGAAAGTTAAATCTTAAATAACTTCTGTGTTTATCGTCCGATCTTATTGAAATTTTTGGGGCAAACAATTGTCAATAATATGTGTGACCAAACCAAATTGCAAGGTCGTACCTTCAAAAATGCGTTTTTTAACTTTTGGGGGGTTTGGGGGGTGGTATCCAAAAAGTGAAAAATTTGTTCATGTGTATGCTATTCGAGATTATACATGTCAAATTAGGGGCCTCTAGCTCTTATAACTTGTAAGTTATATCCAAAAAACGCTGGTCTGAAATCGAAATTTATCGATAACTTTTGAACGGGACGAGCTATCGATAAATTTTAATAAACTTGATCTGTCCCGGGATTAGGAGAACTTATGTTCCAAATATGAAGTCTCTAGCTCTTGTAGTCTCTGATATCTGTGTGTTCATACAGACAGACAGACGGACAGACGGTCAGACGGACAGACGGACAGACGGACAGACGGACAGACAGACGGACATGGCTAAATCGACTCGGCTATTGATACTGATCAATAATATATATACTTTATATGGTCGGAGATGCTTCCTTATGCCTGTTACATACTTTTGCACAACTTCATTATACCCTTTTTACCCATTTTTAATGGGTTCAGGGTATAAAAATGCTACTTTACTGACCTCAAATAGCTGTCAAAATCTTACAAAAAATAAAGCATTAAACATAATTAAGCTTAAGTAAAGCTTATAGCTGGAAAAACTGACTGGCCCTATATGTTTCTTGATTAATTAAATACCCAAGATTTTCTGACTAGTCTAGAATGTTATGTTTTGGATACAAGAAAAAAAGAACACAAAACTGCCAATGATCAAAGCGAAACTACTTCGCAGACAAAAGTATCTGTAATGAAAGCAGCTACAACAACAGCATTCACAAATGACTTCCGTTACAGACACAAATTATAATGTAAATCGATGCAACATGAACATGAAATATAATTGAATTGAAAATGTTGCCACACACGGCAGCAACAACAACAACAACAACTGACAAGCAACAGCAGTGGACGGCAGCAAAAAAGATATATATTTATATATATATATAAGAAGAAGAGAAAAAACGTCAACATTAAAGGGCAAAATGCTAATAAATGCTGCTGTAAGAAGGATAAGAAGAAGAAGACGAAGCAGCAAAACTAAATAGAAGGCAAGACAAACGCTAAAAACACAAGAGCAGCAACATTGTGGCTCGTTTGGCCAATGACAACTACGAGAACGTCATGTAACATGTAACTGCACATCAAATATGGATGCAGCACAGAAGTGGGGCTAGACTGGGGCAGGGGTGGGGTAAGACAGTTGTCGGTGGATATATCATCAAAGAAGCAGCCAGCTCAAGGCACTCAAAGATGTTGCTGCTGCTGCTAAATCAATGCAATTTCTATTTGTAAATGACCAAAATGAGCAAACAGAACGTTGTACGTTGTTGTTGTTGTTTGTCAGTCACATGCATACAATTTGAGGAGGCACAATGTTGCCAGCCATGTTGCAAGTTGCTGGAGACCACCTTTGAGCAATGCAGCGAAAAGATGCAGCAGCAATTGTTGCTGCTTTGCTGCTTGCATTTCTATTTATTTCACAATAATTAATAAACACATTGCACACAATTTATCAGTGGCAAGTTATTTGTGGCAACTTGTTGTTGTTGCTGCTGCAAATCGATTAAGCTATCTGTTGCGGCAAAATGAATTAAAGCAACGCAAAAAGCAGCAGAAGCAGATGCAGCAGAGGCACAGGCAGACAAGCAACATGTGAGGCAGCGAAATATGAAAAACGGGCGCCAGCTTTTGATGCATGTTGCTGCAGGGCATTGGCAACAGCAGCAGCAGCAGCAACTGCAGCAACAACTCGACTTGCCATCCTCGTATTTGTTTTCATTATTTTTTCTTTCTGTTTTGCTCTTCGGCAAAAGCAAAAAAATTCAATTTAAAAATTATTGCTGCAGCAGCAAGAGCAGCACGGCGGCAACATGTGCCTGCCTCTCTGTGCCTGCCCCAAACATGTTGATTATTTAGCAGCAAGGGGGCGGGGAGGTATATTGCTTGTTGCTGCTTGCTGCAACCGCAACAACAGCAACATAATTTGTTGCCAGCAAACATGGCTGGCTTTAAGTTTAATTTCGCATTTCGCATTTGGCATTTGGCTCATTTGCATTTTACTGTCAAATTAATCCAATTTAACACAAGCAACGTTGGCAACGTTGCAACGTTGCTTGGGTTGTTAGGGCTACGCAGTGAACAGCAACAGCAACAAAAAGAGGCGACTCTGCTGCCAAAACGAACAACATAATTACCGTTAAGAATTGCGCGAAGCGAGGCGAACACAGAAGACAGAACCAGGAGAACATTTTAGGAGTTTGCTTTGCTCCCCCCCCACTCGACCCCTTAATTGCAAGCAGCAACCATTTGAGGCAACAGCAGCAGCAGCAGCTGCCCCGTGGCCAGGCGCACGATTTTCTCTTGAGTCTTGTGGCACTGGCAATATGGGAAACGAATCGCTGACCAGACGCGCCACTCAACATTGCGGCATGTGCAACATGTTGCTGCTGCTGCCGCAGACTGTTGCTGCTGCTGCTGCTGCTGCTGCTGCTACTTAGCTGCAGGAGATGACCGCACGTATCGATCGCATTCCGCGTTCCTAATTCGCCAGCATTTTGCTGCCGCTTCTTTACCATATGCAGCAGATAGCGCAAAACGCTCTCGCGACTGTCGCAAATCAGATACCAGAAGGACAGCAAAATAACACAGCAGCAGCATCAGCAGCAGCAGCCACATAGATATAGAAGGGGTATATACTGAGTACAGAGTACAGTCTTTAAACAATATGCAGATGGTTCTGTCGACGTTTTGCTACGCAACACGTGAAATTATTTGCATACGTTAGACGCTGCAACAGAGTTGCTTTTTTGTATCTACAAGATACAATATTAAATTTAAGACGTAGCGAAATATGTTAAACGCGTGACTAATGTGAGAACGTAACCAAAAAAAGCAACACAGAGATACATTCTCGTTCGTTAGTCGCGGACTTTGGCTTGATCAATGATCAGAGACCGCAACAGCAACAGAACCTGAACTCTTTGGCTGCTAATTAGCTATGCAAACTATGAGATACACAGCCAAAGATACGCGCAAATCTTCTAGAGTTTAGCGTTTATTTTTGTCTTCTTTTTGCTGGAATGCCTGCAGCGTCATGCGTGTAATCCCTGTGTGTATCTGTGTGTGTGTGTGCATCTGTGTGTGTGTGTGTATTTGAAAAGAAAGTTTAACTCGATTTACTTCCAATTAGCTGCCATTTTCGGCATTACGTATCTGTATCTTTTTTGTATCTTTTTGCTCTTGTGTGGGCGCCAAATTCGTAGCTAAGTGGCGGCTCAAAAAAGTGGCCTGAGCTGACTTTGTGTTTTTGGTTTTAAAGCCTGTAATTTGACTAAAGACTGATATTTTGATGGCCCCGGTCTAAGTGGCCTTCTACTCTTGCAGCAAATCTCCTGCTCTAAACGTTTGTATGTGGAGCATTGCGTACAGCAACATTGAGCTTCCAGCCCATTATCAGCTAAATTAAGTTGCGTTTCAGCTAACAGCAGATTAGCTATAATTAGCATGTTTTTTTTTTTTTTTTTGTATAAGCAAATTGCCGTTTAGCGAATGCATTTATGCGTTTATTATAATTGCGTATTTTGATGCTTCTTTCTGTTTGCTAAACTCGACTTGGTATTTTCGTGTTGAAGATTCTGGAGCGCTCTTTAATGATACATCAAGCAAAAGCGATTAAGCGTGAAATCTAGCTAATTTCTAAATGGATATTCATTTTGCAGCTATTAGAGAGAAATCTTGCAATTTAATCAATTAAAGTGTCCCATTTTGAGCAACTATTTTTAGAGGCTATTAAAATACCATTTTAAAGTTAGCTAAAGTTTTCATAATTATTGAATTTCAAAATATCATTTGTACATAAATGTTACTAAAAGCGGCCGTTTTATTAATATAAATAGCTTTATTTTAGAATTTAAGGAAGATTATCCCTTAAGTATTGATTTCAAATTTATATTACAAGAAATTCAGATTTTATTCTTATTCATATAATTTTTTAAAGAATTTATCTATTATGTTTAAAATGTTCTTAAAATAAAGGAAAGGTTTTTTATATTATAAAATTTTTTTAAATAAATTCATTTTTCTAGGTTCATAATTCTAATAATAAAGAATATATCAAAAGAAACGTTTTTTATATTCTTAAAAAATTCGTTTCTATAATAAATTCAGTTTTGTAGTTCAGGACTCGGATAAAAAACAATATTTTTTTAAATACTTTATTTATAAATTTAGAACTCTAAAATAATAATTTAATTTAAATTTAAAAAAGTACATTTTTTATCAAAAATTTCAGTTTCATGGATTAAAAAATCGGAAATTACAGAATTTTATTAATTTTTATAGTTTATACTCTAGCAAATTGGACAAAAAGTCCTTTTCAAAAACAGTTCCCATGACATTTTTCTAGAATTAGCTACAGTTGCTTGTTCTTTATGGCCTTCTACAAATACACAAAAATGAAAAACTCCAGTTGCATTCAGTTCGAAAATAGCTTCCTGCCATAAAGTTGATCCTTAATCTACTTGCTTTCATCTGCTACAGTTTCTAATCGCAGCCTTTCTTCTTGATGTCGCAGCACCTGCAGGACATATATGTATATATTGGTATTCTGACTATTATAGCAACTTTATCGAATGCATTGTAACTGAAACGAAAAGAAAACCAGCAGCACAAATTGTCTACCTAAACTCTCTCGAAAATGCCATTGTTGCTGTTGCTGTTGTTGTTGTTGTTGTCTGAACCTTTTCTTTTATTTTTCTTTTCATTATTTTTATGTCTATTTCTCAGTGTGTCTTCTCTTCTCTCCTCCTCTATTGTGTGCACTTTTTCGACTATGTATTTGGTTTTTATTATTTTTGGTTGAATTTATGACTCGTTGCCGCCGTCGTCTAGAGTTTTAGAGTCTAGTGTCTAGTGTCTAGAGTGTGACCATGCCACATGTGTTGCATTCAACTTGAGAATGCGTTTCTCCCTCTCCCTCTCTTACTCTTTCGTCTCTTTCCATTGTTTGGGCATTCGTTTAGCGTGCTGCAGCTAATCGCCTGGGTTCTCTATAAACTCTACCCTCTACTGCCCTACCTACGCACATCGGGCAACTTAAGAGACCGCACTCTGGGAAAACCCGAAACCGAAAACACACAGAAATTTCTCTACACTATTTGGCGGCACAAATTGCCTTTGACCTTGTGTCTTTGTCTGCCGAGCATTTTGTACGGCCATTTTGGAGTTTTTGAGCATCTTCCGAGGCCATTGAAATAATTTTGCCGCCTTTGCATTGTTGCTTCAATTAGGCAGCATTTTTGGAGCGAAAAACTTTGCACATTAAATGGCCAAATGGAAATGGAAAATTGCTCTAACTGTCTGTCTGACTGTTTGTCTTTTGTTTTTGGTAAAAAGAGATAAACATAAAAATTTAGCAGCATGAAAATTGTTAAATTTTATTAGCAAAGTTTTCTTGGTGTTTTTTTTTGTATATGAACCAACAAATTTAATTTGTAACACTGGCCAACATCAAAAGCAGCTGCTTTTACAACTGCCAAATACAAATATTGTACATGAGTGTAAAAAGCTTAACGTGCAGTTACGCTGTACTGAAAAATTCATATTTAGATAATATAGATTTGTTTTTATATATGTATATTGGAATGTTTAGCTTGGCAAATAGAAGTTTTGAAAGATATAAGTTGTTCTTTTTAGCAGGCAAGACCACATATCAAATTTGATAAGTTTATGTCTTAAGGTTGCTGAGTTCAATGAGTTCACAGAGAGAAAGCTGGGGGAATTGTAAGTAATTTCAAAGGGTATGCATGTTTTTGGTTCTCTATTTATAATATCCATTGAAGCTATAAGTTTGAGTATAGGGTATCACAAATATAAACATAAATATGTATAATATTCCCTTTGCACTCGACTTTCTGTTCGAATCCTGCAACTGCGTTGAGTCCACTATATATATAGATATATATATACACTCATATAGATTACTGCGAGTGTGTGTGTGTGTGTATGTGTGTGGGTTTTACCTGACTCTGTGTGGGATTATGCCTGCCAATGCGAAATTATACAACTTTGGCAACTTTGGCTTTGTTTTCTCTCTTTTCATTTTTATTTGATTTTTTCGTTCAGTCGCTCTGCGAAATTGTTGCTTATTGCTTTTGGGCACTGCGTATAAGCCGCTGCTCTGCTTTTGGCCATCTCTCTCCCTCTCTCTGTCCCTGTCTCTATCTAGCTGTTATCGGTGTGCGTTCTCTTTCGCACACATTGAGTTATTGTGTGGACGCAGGTAAGCGTGAAAATTTTGCTAAGCCAACTTAATGCAACTTCCTCTTCTGCTTATTTCTTGGGATCTGACCCCTACGCATTGTTCGTGGCTCTTTTGTTTTCTCAATACTGCGTACTGCAGTGGATCGGGATGCTGACCCTGTTGTGTGCACCCTGTACACACTGTGCACCCTGTCCATAACTGTCGCCGTTTCCCGCTGCGTTGGCAATTTATGCAGCATTGTCAGCTCGAATTCACATTTATCGCCAAGTTGTATCTGTATCTGTATCTGAGGCTGTTGCTGCTGCTGCTGCTGCTGCCTAATAGAGATATGACTTGTAAGCTGAAGCGAGACTTTATTTAATTTATACATTAACCCCTTTGGCTGAGTCGTGTCACACGATTTACATTGCATGTTGTCACGTCATTCTGTCAACAGTTTGCCAACTACAACTTGGCCATGAATTATCCACACACATCGCACCTTGGGACACGCCCCAGGACACAGCACATCTGCTGCTGCTTCTTCTTCTTGAACACATTTTTTTCTTATTTTTTTGCTGCGCTACCGTGAGTAATTAAGTCTCTGGCTTCAAAAGTCCGAGCCGCTGCTGCCCATTCCTAGATCCAATTAAAGCGCTATAAAAATCACTTGAGTGCCGCATTTGACAATCAACTTTAATAAACGGCCAACTGAATGCTTGCCCCTCCCTCCCCCTGGAAACAGAAGCCACCCCCGTCTCAACCTTGTGCCTCAACCTTGACCCAAGCGTTGACAATAAATGGGCAGCAGGATTGTCAGGGCAAACAGACTACAAGCCAAAGGGAAACAAGTTGCGATAACAACAACAGAAACAGTAGCAAAAAAAGGAAAGGGCGCAAAAAAATTATGAAAAATTAATTTCTGCCCGACGGCAGACACTGTGTTCTTTTTTTTGTTGCTCTTTTGGGTGGGTTGGCAAGAAGAAGAAGCAGCAGACAGACAGACACATGGAAAGTGATTCGCAGGGTCAGGAAAATGATTGTTGTTGCTGTTGCTAATGTTTATGCGTGTGTGAGTGTGCAAAATATATTGAAGTGAATCATGAAATGCTGCCAGATGACTTACAAATGGGGTTTGTATAGTTTTATGTGCACTCAAATCAAGTTACGAGTTACGATTGAAATAACAGCGAAATGTTTTAGTTAATGAGTTTTTTTTGGCTTTTGTGCGAGTGGAAATAAATGAGTTGTGAACATATTTTTATGTGGAATTTAGGTAATTCGTTTTACACTAACATTGATTCCATAAAATTTAATAATATAGTGTATTCATTTTATGCTCAAGAGAACAAAAATAATACGAGTTACTATTCAATGTATAATAAAATAAATAAATGTATAAATAAATAAATAAATATTTATATTTTAACAGTGTGCAATTTAACGTTTTTTATTTTCTTTATTCCTGAATATTTCGATTCAAAAATTCGATTTAAATTGCTAACAAATATATGTTATATTGTATTTATTCAATGATTATTTGAATTCAATTGTTTTAATTGATATTGTGTCTTCAGTTTTCTAAATGTTAGCAAGTTCTGCTATTTATTTCTATAATTCTTATTTATTTATTTTATTTACTAAGTTTGATTCGCAAGTCTTTAGCTATGTTTTGAAACGTATTGCAGCTTTTGAAATATCTTAAAATGCGTTTCACCAACTTCTTAAACATGAAAATTAGCTAAATATTTATAGATAGCATATATCTTGTTAGAAATATCAAACTAACTTACTTTCTTATCGTCTTTATTTCGAATATCTTTGCCTGGAAATTTATCTATGCTTACTTTGAACATCGCGTTTAGCTTTTGCGCATAAACCTACTGAAGCACTAAAAAACATGGCTCACATCATGCTTGAGTTTACCCTCAGTTCGCTTTTGTCTGAATGTTTTACAATACATTCCACTGTTGCGGTAACGATGACGATTGCCACCACCAGCAACAGCAGCAACAGCAACAACAACAGCAACAACAACAGTGGCAACTTTGGCTGCAGGCTTGCCCCCCTTTGAGTAGAAACCCTATCTCTGTCTCTCTCTCTCTCTCTCTCTCTCTAGAGAACTCAAACTCTTTGGGTATATGGGCGCATTCAGCGTTCAGCATTCGCTGTTGCCCTTCGATTTGTTGGTCTGTCATCATGCCTCATCATTGTCAGCTTGACTCGTTGCCTGCTGCTCCTCAACATCGTTTGCGTTGTTGTTGTTGTCGTTGTTCTCGTCGTCAGCATGTGCAACATTTTCATCATCATTATTTTATGTTGCGGAGGACTCTTTACCTTTGCCACACACTCTTTTTTTTGTTGCTTTTTTTCTTCTGCATTATTGAATATTGTTTATAGAGAGCGACATGTTGCTGCTGTTGTTGAGACAACAATTGATGTTGCTGCTGCTGTTGCTGTTGCTCTTGTCGCACAATTATGCCACTTTTTGTTTACATTTGGCAAGCCTGGGAATGTATTGTAAATAAATATTTACAATACTCCCGCAACGCAAAGACGACAAGTGCAACAGTTGCAGTTGTGTCTGATTTGAATTGAGCCATCCGATTGTCAAGCAATGCAGCCAAAATCACAGCAAGTGCCAAAGCAATGTCAGCGATCAGCAATCAACGTTGAACGATCAGTGTTGATCAACAACACAACTGATCCGCAGTGTGAATCAATGCAACAAGAACAAGAACAACAACAACAGCAACAACAACAACGAGTCTACAGTCTTCAGTCGACAGACAGTTCTTCTGCTGAACGTTGATTTTTATTGACAGCTCACAGCGGTTTATTAATGATCGTGCTGGGCTTTGCAGCGAGATCGACGGCAAGATTGAGACGGCGACTTTAGACTAAACACGCGATGGCAACACACATCAATCTGGGCAGGCTCTTCATCCATGAGCATCCATGTTGTCTGTCTGGCTGTCTGTCTGGCTGTCTGTCTCTCTGTCTCTCTGACTGCCTGCGAGGATCACTCAGCTGTCCTGGCAGCAGCGTCATGCAAATTCTTGTGATTAATTAGCGGCACAAATTGCAGCTGCGCTCGTAATTAATTTTATAACAATTTATGAAAGATATATAAGACGATATATATATATATATATATATATATATTGTGCAGTCGTTGCACGTAACAACTTTTGCGACTGAATGCCTAATTAGGCAGCGTCCATAAACGCATAATCGATCGGACAATTTATACAAACTCATGCCATAGCAATTAGTAATCAGGCGACTTGGCAGATGATTTGCCAGAGTTGAATATTTCCTAGAATATTCGTTTTTAAAGAGTTGCCGCCAACATCTCAAAACACAAATCATTTCCCACAAGGTGCGTCACTAATTCAATATTTGCTGCCAGCCACACCCAACTAACCCAGTTCTATATAGAGTTCCAGAGTTGCCAGCTCTGATTTCGATTGCAATGTTTGTCTAACAAACAAAACAACAAAAAATGCGTTTGTAAACAATGGCGCAACGCAACTCTCTAAACAAATGTAATTTGAGCCTAGCTATACGAAAAAAATATATATATATATATCTATATGTATATATACAAAAAAAAGAAAAGAGGAAGAGCCCAACGTCGGCTGTCAGTCAAGATGGTTCGGCTCTTAAAATGTAAATAATGCCAAAAGAAAAGAAGAAAACCGAAAGACAAGTGACGCCTTATCTTAAATGCATGCCTCTTCGAGAGCTGCCCCTGCAACGCTTCCCCTGCCCCTGCCTCTGCCTCTGCCCCTGCCCCATCGTGTGGCAAAGTGTCGCACAGCACTCTCAAGTGATTGGCCTATCGCATTTCTCTGCCCATTTGCCACACAGCCAAAAGTGCAATAAATTAACTTGAAAACCCGCTTCGCACTTTGCGTACGCTAAAAAATAAGAAAAATAAAATGAGATATATGACAGACTTTGGTAGCCAATCGCTGGCAGCTAAAACTAATGAATTTGATGACAAAACTCGTTGAATTGAAAAGCTACCACAGTTTATAGTTTAGACGTGGGTTGTCTTTAATGTTTTACAAGTTGCAAGAATATTATACACTTTGGATAAGAAAGAGAGAGAGAGAGAGAGTTGTAAGACTAGTTCGTTAGATCATTTCTTTTTTATTTTATGTTTTTTATATATTTTTTTTAGTTGGCAGATCATTTGATTAAATTTGGAAAATATATAAATTTAATTTTAAGAGCAATAAAAGTGATATATATGTCTATTATTGTTTTGAATTTATTTTTCACTAGATTAACTCAAGAGCATGAATTTTCTAAAATATGTTTCTTTTGAAATAAGGGAATGAATGAATCTGGAGCTATTACTATTTGAATACTTTGACGTTAAAAGATATAAATAATAATCAAAATCATTAAAACATACAGAAACAAATGTTATATAATGGGGAAAATGTAAGTCCTTACTTTTTCAATATAAAATATATATAATAATTAAAATCTTTAAATATACAGAAACTATTGTTAAATAGTTTTGAAAATATATTTCAATTTTAATTGGTCGAGCATGCTTTATAAGACCATTTGAATACTTGGATACATAAAAGGTTTTAGATAATAATTAATATTTTTAAAATTACAAAAAATAATATAAATACAGAAATTTTTAGAATTTTTAGATATTTTAAAAATATATTTGTTTTGCTTTGAAAATGTTTCGCCTTAAATTTGAACAAATCATAAGCACTTATTATTCCAAGAAAGTCTTCAAAGTTGCTAATTTCTAATGAAATCCCAGTTGAGTTAGACATAGTTAAATATTCCGCTTATAGCAGCAATAAGAAGAGTTTTATTTTGTTGTTCAATGTTTATGGTAAATGCGATGGCAACGCAATATCAATATCGAATGCAAGTTCTTAACATATTTCAGTGTCTTATCAGGCGGCGGCAAATGAGTCGAAGTCCGAGTCCGAGTCCGAGAGTCAAGAGACTGCGACTGTGGGCAACATGTTGCAAGAGTGGACATTGTAGGCTGCTGTTGTTGCATGGGTTGACAGTCATTTAGATTTATGGCTGATTGTCTGCGTGGCAGCCAGCGACTGTTTATAGTTGTTGTTGTTGTTGTTGTGCCTGGGTACTTGTTGCCGTTTTAGCCTTATTTGCACGCAGCGCAGTCCAATTTTGCATGTTGCTGCTGCTGCAAGTTGCAACGTTGCTGCCCCGTTGATGGTTGTCGCTGAGTCGTTGTTGTTGTGTCGTTGTCGTTGTCGCTTACGCAGGTGACTACAAGAAAGCAGCGCCCAGAGCCAGAGCGGCAAACTTGTTTAGCAACATGGCCAATTTGCATGTGTCGCACTCGACGACGAGGCGGAAAATGCAAAAAAAAACAAAAAAATACACAGTGAAATTTGAGTTGCAATTTCAGAAAAACTTCCTACGGCGAAATTCAATTGAAAGTTGGAATTTTGGGAACATTAAAACTTGATATATGGTATATGAATAGAACTGGTAGTCGAATCCAGGAGTTTTTGGCTTGAATTGGAGAGGGAATCGAGACCGGAGTTGAACTTCGAATTGCACTTCTTGAAAATATATTTGCTATTGAATTCAATTGGGAATCGAACCCTGGCTTTTATGTATGAATTAGAGTGGGAATCGAACCCAGAGCTTTTCGTTTACATTGCAATGGGAATCGAGCCCAGAGCTTTTCATTTGTTAGAGCTTTTGAGAGAGAGAGAGAGAGAGAGAGAGAGAGAGAGAGACAGACCCAGAATCAAAGAACATACATTTGTTGTTTCAAATTAAATAGTATTTTTATTTAACATATATAAAACATATTTTGTCTTCAAGAAATACTTGTATTAGCATTATGTTTTATTTCAATGTGTATGCTCATTTAATATTTATTTTTCACGCAAATTAGTTGTATAATTATTGAATTCAATAAATTAAATTTAAACTATATTTGAAACTAACTCAATACAAGTATGTTATAAAATCAAAAAATGAAAAGAATTTAGTTAACTCTACAATTTTTTACGCAGTGCACTGAAGACAGAGAAAGAGAGAGAGAGAGAGAGATAGAGCTAGTGAGGAGTGGTGTTTTGGGCGGTTTTAAACGCCAGAGGTCTCCCATCTCCCATCTCCCGTCTGCCATCTGCCATCATTGGTATTAGATATCACAAATGCGATAAACGTCCAATGGGCCGCAGCTTTTTATTGATTTAAATGCCATCGCATTGAATCGCATCTTGTGGCCGGCCGCTTGTGGCATCTTTTCATTTTTGCCACAAAATCGCACAGTTTATGCCGAGTCTGGGAAAAAGAGATTAGGATTAAGCCGTTTGTCAACTTGTCATAATTGCAGACTGCGATGGCGATGGCGGCTTCGTCGGCGCCGTCGATCGGCTTGTTAGCAAATTATAAAAAAAAAACTTTGTTGTTGCTGTTGCTGTTGTTGTTGTTGCCCCAACGCCAACGTTGCAACGCTGCACGTTCAAAACGTGGACACAAACGATGACTCAAGGCAATTCTTTTGCACATTTTTTCGTAATTTTTGTCTGTGGCGCGTAGGCAGCACAAATCCAAATCTCAACTTGCAACCGGCAAAAACGCCGGCGGCAACTGCCAACTCCCAAACTCTAAACTGCAAACTGCAAACTGCAAAACTCCAAACTGCAAACTTCAACATCATCAAGTGCAAATATGCAAATCTCAGCTTGATGGTCTAACTGGTGTACCTGGCCAGGGAGTACAGAGTACAGTGTATACTGTTGGCAATGGCTTGTCAAATGGGAAAACGACAAACCTACTCGAAGAGCCGCAAATCAACCTGCCATTTTGCATAGATTTTAGAGTACGAGTACGATTTTTGCTGCAAATTTATCACTGAAATTGGCTGGCAATTATTTTGAAATAAAATTAGGAAATCATTTTGTATTAGCTAGACTTCAATTTGTCTTCAGGCTGAGAAAAATATGTGCTAAGATTTTTAAATTGTAACAGTTATGGTTTAATATGTCTGCAAATTTGGAATAATAAACCAAGAAATATATTTTGAAATAAAATGAAAACTTTATTAAAAAAATAAAATGTATTATTTGTCTTAAGTTTTGGGATAAAATCTGATGAAATAATTCAAAATATTATGAGATCAATTCTAACAGTTATGCTTAAAATTGTCTTTAATTTTAGAAAAATCTTAGCAAATATTTTGTTAAAAAATTAAGGTTTTATTGAAAGAAAAAAATATGATAATAGTGCCTTAATTAGTCATCAGCAGGAATGTTGTAAATTAGGCAATATAAAGGTTAGGATACACAAACGTTTAATATTTTTTAAAGATTTTCTTGCTGGCATCATAAATATATAAACAGGCAATTCAATATTTCAAAAATTTAAAACAAAACACAGCTTCAAACCCAAGTAGGCAAACGAATATCTTTAGAATCTAATACGAAGCAAAATATTTAGTTCATTGCTAGTTATTGGGCGCTACACATCCCATATATAATTTTCAAAAGAGAGAGAAAAACAACTTTGAAAACCTAAAAACGAATAGAAAAACCCATATTGAAAAAAAACAAGTAAATTATTTTTTTTTTTTGGTTTGTTTGTGTTTAAATATGGCAAACAACAAGAAAAGTGGGACCTTTCGCAAGACTAAGGTGACAATTAGATTCTCGGATGTACCCGGTGGACAGTTCATAAGGGAGTTGATGAAGAAGCGCCTCAGAGATTGCGGCTGGTTCGACAAAGTGAACGAAATGGTCAAAGAGCTGCTAAAGCAGCGCGGCACAGCCAAGCCGACCCAAAAGGAGATCATCGCCGAGATATTGCCCAAGGCACGTCCCCTGGTGCCCGCTGAGCTGGTCAAGGAGATGACGCAACTGGTGCAGCAGGCCATGAGAAAATTTAAGCTTAATAGAAAACTAAAGGGAGCTAAACGTGCTCATAAGTAGGAGCTGGGTACGTTAAGATTAAAGACAATCATATGTATTCTAATATATATTTTAGCAGTCTTCGGAACTGATGACTAAATAAACTACATAATATTATACATGGCGGCAATATAATAACTACAATTACACATAATGAGCGGCAAAGCATGGATATAACTTAACATAAGCATAACATAACTATACGACAACTAACAGCTAGCTACATTCATACAATACAACCGATGACATTATTATACATAATATAATGCATGGCAATATAATAACTATAACTACACAACATGACCGGCACAATATAACATTGGTATAACATAACATTGGTATAACATAACATTGTATGTCAACTAACATTTTATCCGTGTAACACAACACAATACAATACAATACAATAATAATTGGCAAAACAGAACCACCTAACAAAAATCGTTTTGTCTTTGGAGCTTGACCAAAAATAAGTTCCAACTAGGCTGGCAAGTCTTTTTTTCAGGTCTTTTCTGCATTTCCTATGCTAGGTGGTATCCCGTGAAGTTTGCTCTTTGATTATAGCCCAGCTGAAATCTAGCTGCCACATCACCTTTCAACTTTTCCAGGCAGCTACACAAAACGCTTCGAGCTTTGGCCGCAACAGTAATTTTTGGAAGTACAAGCAACGCCTTCTGCTCAAAACCAAAAACTACAAAAATATGAAAACCCATTTGCCGTTGCATGCAAAAATGCGGCAACAACAACAGCTGCTGCAACATTTGGGCAACCGAAAAAAAAAGACTGCTGCAAGTTTGCATTTAACGCGGCTGCCAGGCTTAATTTTTTAGCTTATTTTTAATATCACAGCAGCTCAAGCAAAGCAAAAAATAAAAATAAAATAGAAGAGGCAAAAGACATGAAAAAAACCCACGGCTATGTAAAGCAACAACAACTACAAAAGGCGACTCGTTGCATTTTCCACACACACACACACACACACACACACACTACACACACACACTACACACACACACTACACACACACACACACACTATACACACTCGTAAGACACTCGTAAGACACTCGCAAGTCCATGTCCAGAATCACGTCCATGTCCAGGAAGCAAAACTCTTTTGCGTATTTGCGTAGGCAAAACTTGGCGCTTGTCTGCGCTCAGACCGGACACCGGGGGGCTACCCCCACCGAAAGATATAGTAAGGGGGGGGGCTACAGTATACAGTATACAGACTAGAATAGAGAGACTCGGCCTGTTCGCTAGTTGGTTTCTTCATAATTAATTATTATTCAGCTGGCAAGTAGCTCTGGCAGATCAAATAACTCAGCTGACTGGACACACAAAATGCAAGAGCTTAATTAAATTTCTTCTTTTTTTTAGTAATATAAATTATGTGCCGACTAAGTACAGCAGCAGTAAAAAAATAAATGTATTTGTTAATTGTTTTAGCAACTCCACATATTATGTTCTAATTCCCATTCATAGTTGCTAAGGTAAGCTTTTTGGTTTGCTTTCAAGAGCTTGTGGGCAGATATAACACTAAAAAGATATTATTATAAGCAAAATTATATGTTTGCGTTAGCTGCATCAAACAAATTACATTTTGTAATTTTTCATTTAATTATTTTTTTTTTTTTAAATACACTTTATGTAATTTTAAAGTTTAATTATTATATTGTGTCAACTGATATTAGTTGACATTAAATAAACAAATTAATAAATTAAAAAAAAAAACAAATAAATGTTTTAACAGAGAGCTAAAAATTGTAATGTAAAATATGACACAACATAAAAATAATTTTAAACATTTAAATTAAGTTAAAGTTTAGTTAGTTAGCGCAAGTAATTAATGTTCCACATAACAAAAACTCTAATAAAATATGGAATTTCGGTCAGATTCGTTTGATGTGCATTTATAAACCAAAAAATATAAATAAATTCATATGTACCAAGTTTCAACTGTATAACTTCTCAAAAAGACTAGTTGGCTTAGACAGGTAACTAGATCTGTGATAAATAGTATTCCAGCGAAATATTTGCTCTACTATATATGAACTGCTAGTCTGTGTTTGTCTTCTTTCTTTTTTCAAGCATATCATGACTAGAAGCCAAACTGTGCTTTCTCAGGCAGTTAAGTTTAGCTGCTCTACACGTGGTCGTTAGAATTCAGTTAGCCAATCATGTGATTGTTCAAATAACATGTTGCAGCAGCACTTGACTTCATTTACAATCACTCCAAAGGGTGACCCAAAAAATTGAATGAAAAAAAGCAGCACCCAACTGCTACTTAGCCCAATTTCGCATAATGCACATGAGTGCCCCTACTCCAGCTGTAGCCCAAATCTCAACAGAGTCTCTCCGCTTGGCAAATTACAAAAGAGCCAACGGGCAACGTTCGAAACATTGAGCCGCAGCAATTGTAACACTTTTTTTTTAGTTCCTTAGTTTTTTGCTCTCTGCTCTCCAGCAAAAATCTAAACTAGGCAATAACAAACAAGTAAGAGTGCTCTAGTCGGAAGTGCCCGACTACGAGATACCCTGAACCCAGTCCTTACAATCATTCATACTAATCTAAACACACACATGCTGCAGTACAAGCATTGCAAGCGGTGCAAGCGGTTTAAGCAGTTAGCTTGCTTTTTCGCTGAGCCCCACACAATGGAAAGTTAAATCTTAAATAACTTCTATGTTTATTGTCCGATCTTATTAAAACTTTTGGGGCAAACAATTGTCAATAATATGTGTGACCAAACCAAATTTCAAGGTCGTACCTTCAAAAATGCGTTTTTTGAACTTTTGGGGGTTTGGGGGGTGGTATCCAAAAAGTGAAATTTTTGTTACATGTGTATGCTATTCGAGATTATACATGCCAAATTTGGGGCCTCTAGCTTTTATAACTTTGAAGTTATGTCCCAAAAACGCAAGTCTGAAATCAAAATTTATCGATAACTTTTAAACGGTACGAGTTATCGATAAAATTTAATAAACTTGATCTGTCCCGGGATTAGGAGAACTTATGTTCCAAATATGAAGTCTCTAGCTCTTGTAGTCTCTGATATCTGTGTGTTCATACAGACAGACAGACGGACAGACGGACAGACGGACAGACAGACGGACATGGCTAGATCGACTCGACTGTTGATACTGATCAATAATATATATACTTTATATGGTCGGAGATGCTTCCTTATGCCTGTTACATACTTTTGCACAACTTCATTATACCCTTTTTACCCATTTTTAATGGGTTCAGGGTATAAAAATGCAACAGAAAAATTGCTCATGAAATTCCCTCGAGACAAACTGCACGCCAGGCTGCTGCTGTCTGCCCCTCTCTCTCTCTCTCTCTCTCTCTTTCTGCCTCTCTCTCTCTCCTTTTGCACTTCATCACATTCTTGTGAAAAGTGCAGGCTAGCTGGAAAAACGCTCCCCAGAGTAACATTACAAGCATTTTGCCAGAGTTCTGTCGCTTACACTCTAAACAATTGGGGTTGACAATCAAATTATTGCAATAAATAAAAAATAGGCAATGGAATTGATCGATTTTATTAATTATTTATAATTTATGAACTGAAAAATGTATTTAGTTTTTGAATCGAATTATACATTTAAAATAGATTATTTCGTTTATGGTTTTGGCTTCGAATTAATAAAAATATAGTGCGAAACTGCTTTAATTTTAATTTAAATATTATATGAAATCAAAAGGCTGATTTTGTTGTTTTTAACTCAAAAGAATATTAATATGCCAAAGGTTTGTTTAACCCAAAACTAAATAGTATTTTTATGGAAAGTCCAAGTTTGAGTTTGAGAATTGAATTTTGTGTAAATGTTATATGTAGTTGAATTGCCAGCCCTATTGTTTACAGTGTATTTTATCGCTGGCAGTGTCAACCCTCGGCAAATATGTTGAGGGCGTTTAGCAGCCGATCATTTGTATGAGCTGTGATTCCGCTTGGCTCACAAGGCAGCAGCAGGCACAAGCAGGCAGAGATTGACCCACCACCCCCGATTGGACATGCACCACCAGCAGCAGCAGCAGCAGCAGCACCACCACCCCTAACCCCAACCCCCCACACCACCCCCTTGTGCTGTCGTTTAGCTTTAGTTTGGCTGCCGTGTGAGATAATTTTATAGCATTTATTATCAACGTGCGTCGCGTGCAACACTTCCACTTGCCACTTGCCACATGGCCACACAGCTCATCAGCTATAGTTCCTCTTCTTCTTCTGCTTCTACTTCTATTTCTGCTTCTTCTTGTTGCTGTTGCGTGTTAAATGTTTGCAATCCTTAATATCTGGCATTCGGAATCGCTGTTGTACCCCTTATTCCCAATTCAGGCAATCGTTGCGTGCAGTTGGCCGCTTGTTGCATTAAAAAGCGTTTAATAAGCATTAGATTACACACTTTTTGGTATTTCAGTATTTCACTGTGCCTCTAATACTCTGACCGGGTTAAGGGTGACCAAATTATCTCACTTAATGTCCGACAGTTGCGCCAATTTAACGCTCTGAGCTTAAAACTCACAGATAAACCCTAAGCATAACGGATTCAATGGGGGTTATTGGGCTTATCAGTAGCTACAGTTCCAAAATGTTAAGAGTTCAAAGTAACATAGATTGTAACGGGAGATTTATCAAACCTGAACCAGACAAATCATAAACAGCCACTCGAATAATTTGAAAAATTATCAAGTATATTTTATTCTATTTATTTATTGAACCTGAAACTAGCAATCATAAAGACTATGATCATAAAGTTAGCTAAACAATAAGTCAAATATTGTTTAAAATAAATAGGTATTTATCACTCAATTTTGTTTTGTGGAATTTTAATTAAATAATCACAAATTTTTTTAATTTCAAAATTCTTTTCTGACTTTTTAAAAATATTACATTAAATAAGTTCAAACTTTTATATTGAAAAATACTTTCTTGACTGATTTAAAAACAAAATTGCATTTACATTCTCGAAAAAATACTTTCTTGACCGATTTAAAAACCAAATTGCATTTACATTCTCGCATTTTTCATTCAAATATTCCCTCTATACAATTTTTTCTGATTAACTTTTTGTGACTGCAGCAAGTTCGTTTGTATATTTTAAAATGTAATTCTATATATATATATATGTATATAAATTTTTATATATATATATATATATATATATTTACTTGCTATTGTATGTTTCAAATATATACAACAGAACTTATCGATAACTCATCGAAAAACCTGTTAGTAAGCAGAATAAGCTATCAATATGCAGCTTTTCCATATAAGTTTCGATGAGGCATAATTCCAGTTTAATAACTTGTAGCATGTGAAGTTGCACATTTTCCTTTTAAGCAACCGCAACAAATGATAGTCTAGTAATAATCGAGTGTCAGACTATGCTTTTATCTACAGCAATTTGGATATTTCGAAAAAGTCGAAAATACTAACCGCAAAAACCACATAAAACGGCCTCTGCTCAAAGGCAGTTTTCAGTTTTGTTTGGCTTTTGTAATGTAATTGACCAAGAAAACGGAATCTAAAGGCGAACGCAATCAGTTTTATGATTATTTTTATTCGGTGCGCTGATTGTGGGACAATTTAATTGCGCTTGTCTAGAAAAGCATATATGTGCTTATATATATACATATATATATATACATGTATGTACATAGAACAAACAGTCAAACAGCTTTGTAAACAAATGTGTTTCGTCAAGAAGTCAGACATTTAATGTATATACTTCTGGGAAAACTGTGATATCATGGTCTGCATATTCAGAGCATATATAAAACTGATGAGCAACTCTTAAGCAGTATTCCTTTATATACATTTGAAATTGAGCAAAGCTTCTATCGTCAAATATTTGTAAAATTGTAATCTAATTTTTTGACTTTTTTCAATATTATTTTGATAAGTTTATAAAATCAACAAAATTTCACTAAAAACTGCTGTTAATGTTTCATACTTTTTATTCTTTATATCTCTTATTAGTGTTACGAATTTAATAAAATTTATTAACTCTAATTTTATTGGTCTAAAGATTTTGCTATAACTGATGTTAATTTGTTCACTAATTTCTGTGAATTTTTTCTTATTTATTTACGAATTTAATTAAATTTATTAACTCTTATTTTATTGGTCTATTTGCAGCAAATGTTGCATCAATATGCATTTATATTCTTTAATTTCAGAAAATTTAGTGATTTTTATTTTTAAATATTATATTTACTTTATGATTGATTGTACTTTATTTCGTAAAACTTTCAGTTCAATTTTCTGTGTCGGACTATATATAATTAAAAAAAAAATGCTTCTGCCTTTAGCTAGTCAATTTGTAATATGAGCTATGTGGGAGCTTAGTGGGGATTTCTAGAGTTGAAATTTGTTAGCCCACAGGCATGTTAACTAATCTAGCAATAGCTATAAGTCTGCAGACGAAAGAGACAGATCGAGAGAGAGAGAGAGCGAGCGAGAAAGAGAAAGAGTGCGAGGTAAAAGCTAATTTTGAATTATGTCCGATGTCGTGTGGCATTAAAAACCATTAGCGACTGCGCCACATAAATAAAACCGCGTTGCCTTAATTTAGCCGCTGCAACTGGCCAAAAATAGCCAAAAAAGCGGGCAAATGGAAAAACAAATGACGCTAATAAATATTGAGAGGGAGAGACGAGACGAGACTGCATTAAGCAACCATTAGAGAGCGGAAATGGGTTTGCCCTTCAAAATACACAGAATTATGTTGAATGTGGCATGCTGCATGTGGCATGCTGCATGTGGCAAGACTTACCCTTGAGCGCGCCAACTTGTATTAATCCATTTAATCCAGCTAGTAAAACAAGCAGTAACCCAGCTCCTTTCACTGACTCCGGCTGACGCATCTTTCTCATTTGTGTCTCACTTTTTTCTAATTTTAGACTCAGCTGCTGCAGCGCTGTGGCGACATTCTGATTGTTTCTGTTGTTGCCCCACTGCTGTTGTTGTTGTTTGATCTTTTCTATTTTATTTTTATTTTTAATTTTAATTTCAATTTCAATTTCGTTGGCATGCATTTTTCCTGTCAAGTTTTGCTCTCTCAAGCGTTCTGAATTGCTCGAAATTCGTTTTCAAATTTGCACTTGCACTTGCACACACACTTTTTGGACACTGATTGTGACTTTTGGAGAATATATATATTCGAATCCTATGGCATGGCGCCTAAGAACCGGAAACCGGAAGCCGGAACTCGCGGCCAGCAGCAGCCAATGACGTTAACGCACGAAACTCGCGCGCGACGAGCGAACGAATTTGTCATGCGAAGAAGGTTTTTTTTGTGTTTTGGCTCACAACCGACGAACGTAACGTAACGTAACGCAGCGTAACGTAACGTAACGCAACACACGAGAAGCGCTCGCACAACCGAAGCGACCGAGTACCAGCAGCGAATTGAATGCGGCCAGCAACATGCGCTGTTAAGCTAGCAGCGCACAGCGCACAGTCCACAGCTCGCAATGGCACTGTTAACGCATGCATTCGGCACTCTTCACACACACACACGCACGACAGCGCGCTGTTAGACTTGTTGCATGCCTGTGGATGCTAGCAGTATTTGTTTACAATCGGTTGTTTTGTTCCACTTTGCCACTCGTTTCAGCTGCAACGGCCAAATGTTGCGCAACATTTGGCAAATGTAATGTTGCCAAGGCTGTTAAAATTTGCAGATTTAGCTCATAATTAATTGTGATATTATTAATATATAGTAAATCAATTTATTTATGTGGATTTTATGGCTTAATTATGCTCTGGACTGTCTATATATATATATATGTATATATATTTCTTTTTATATAGCGTGCTGTTGTTTATTACTGGCCGCTTTTGTCGTCTCTTTCATTGCTTTTATGGCGGTCGTAAAAAAACAACAAACGGTAAACATAATGAACATGCTCTAGTAAATTTTAATAACTAGCTAATTAATCATGCAATACTGAAGCGATGCCATTGAAATTTTGAATGTATAATTTTAATGTACGTAAAAATAAAAGGGAAATGTTTTTTTCTGTTGTGATTTTTAGATGAAATAAATATAATGAGAAAAATATAGCTAATATTTTGCATTTGTTTTTCGAAAATATCATGTACAACTTTAAGAACTATTATTCATATTTTGTTTATTATACTTAATTCAATATTTTTTTAACTTTTTACTGTTACTATTATTGTGGGTCACATTTTCCAAGCACTTTGTCTCGTGATTATACTCTGATACCGAAGGTACTCATAGTATATTGGTTTTGTCGAATGTCCGTTAGGCCGTCCGTCTGTCCGTCTGTCCGTCTGTCTGTCTGGATGAACGCGCGTATTTCCGAAACGATATTAGATAGACTCTTGAAATCTTTTGCGTTATGATTATAGCTATCTGCTTCAGATCAAGTTTATTCCAAATTTATGCCACGCCCACTGGGAGGCTGGCAAATCGATAACATGTCGATACACCTCAAATCACAAATCGATTAAACGTGAATAACTCCCACAATTTTGAAGCTAGAGTAATCAAATTTGGTAGGTATATTGCTGGTGACCTCCCGAAAAAATTGGATCCTAGGTTAATCGGCCACGCCCATTATTACGCCCACCAGCCCCCCTCCAAAATTAATTTGAAATGCTTATATCTCCCGCAGTTTTAGAGCTAAAGTCACCATATTTGGAATATATATTACTGGTGACGTCCTCTACAGATTACAGAAACAAAATTTTGACCACGCCCACTCCCGCCCCCGTAATCGCGAAAATCGATATACATGAATGCACAATTCGATAACACGTGTATATTTCCCGCAATTTTGAAGCTAGAGTCCCCAAATTTGGAATTTAGACTAGGGCTGACCAGCCCAAAAGATTGCGTCCTGGATTTTCCGGCCACGCCCACTAGAACGCCCCCCAGCCACCCCGCCCCCACGAAACACGGAAGCCTATATCTCGCACAGCTTAAGAGCTAGGGCCACCAAACTTTGAGGGTAGACTTCTGGCCAAGTCCTCTAAAGATCGGACAAAAAATTTTGGGGCCACGCCCCCGCCCGCCCCCAAAAATCGCGAAAATGTATATCTTCCACAGTTTTAAAGCTAGAGTCACCAAAATTGGAGGATAGACTTATTGTCAGCCCCCCTAAAGATCGGCAAAAAATTTTGGGGCCCCGCCCCTCCCGCCCCCAAAAATCGCGAAAATTTATATCTTTCACAGTTTCAGAGCTAGAGTCATTAAACTTGGAAGATAGAATTCTGGTCAGCCCCTCTAAATATCGGTAAAAAAAATTTGGGGCCACGCCCCCTCCCGCCCCCAAAAATCGCGAAAATGTATATCTTCCACAGTTTTAGAGCTAGAGTCAAGAAATTTGTAAGATAGACTTCTTGTCACTCCCTCTAAAGATCGTCCAAATTTTTTGGGGCCACGCCCCCTCCCGCCCCCAAAAATCGCGAAAGCTTATATCTTCCACAGTTTTAGAGCTAGAGTCACCAAAATTGGTAGATAGACTTCTGGTCACCCCCTCTTAAGATCGACCATGCCCCTCCCGTTCCCAAAAACTTGGAATGCCGATTTCGGGTCACCCAAACACCAGCAAAAATTTTCTGTTCACTTGCTTTCAGCTGTTCTTAAAATGGTATCAGAGTATTACGCAGTCGGCTCCGCCCGACTGCAACGTTCTCACTTGTTTTTAGTTAAAAAAGTTTCGCAAATAATTTGAATATGTTTTTCGAAAATATAATAAAGCTGTGAGAAAATTGATTAATATTTGGTTAATTATATTTTATTTTCATTAGTTAGCTAAGCACATTTTAAGTAAAATTGGGCCACATTTAATAAACTATGTGTATATATTATTAGCTGAAAATGAATTGATTTTTAGGAGGAAACTCTTTTTTTTTATTTAACACTCTATTTATTATATGTTTATACTTTATGTGATATAACTCGTTATTCATGAACTCGAACTGAGTGCTTTTTTGTTTAACGATATCTTATATCTCATTAAGGTGTTGATTGTGCATACTTTCGACTTTTGACACATCAAAATGTATCTGCTTATTTTTCATTCTTTTGTTCGATTTTCATGTTGTTGTTCGCTCATTGGCAACAACATGATGTTGTTGTTGTTGTTGTTGTAGTTGTTTGTTGTATATTCTATTCAAATCACTGGGGCCCCCACTCAGTTTTAAAGGCCCCATTCTTGATATTCTTGATGTTCCTCAAGTTTGACCATTTGCTATCTAATCTGAAGTGAGTGCCGCACTCGCTCTCCAGCTGTTAGCTCATCCATTTCCAAACTGCAATAAACGCCAGACAAACTTTGAGCGCATTTCACAACTAGACAACCAAATAGAAGTCGAAGTATAGAAGTATAGAAGTAGAAGTAGTATCACATTTGGGGTCATATCCATATCGGCGACGCCTTTTGGAAGCCGCTAATGAATTTCGGAAAATCAATTGAATGCAACGGGCCAGATATTGTATTAATTTATCAAAGTGCATATATCCCAAAAACGAGGCGCTTTTTTCTATTATAAATCGCTGCCTAATTTCCCAACGTTTGTTAAATAATCAATAACTATTCTCTCTTTGCCGCTCAGGTAGTGTGAACTTTGTTCATTAATGCAGCTCAGATACAGATACATTTTGACCAAAGTGTAAAATAAAGGTGTGTATCTTTTATAGAATACTATTTGTGACTCAGGCAGGTGTTGCCGTACTCTTAGTCGTATTCCTCGGCATTGTGCATTGTCTTCTCCACAAAAAAAGGTCACAGTGCGTACAATGCACGTACCCCGAAAGCAGGTAGAAGGCAGAACAGATAGAACACTCCAACTGCAGTCAGGTAAAACATATTTCAAATGCTGATAATTGGCCAATTTACTTGAATTTCTTATTTCGCTGTTGCCGCACTTCATTTCAGTTTGACAATGTCGCAGTATCTATTTAATATACTATTTGTATTACTCGACTTACACATTATTTTAATCTTTGAATTGGAACCTTCCGCAATTAAAAATGCCTTAAATAATAGTATTCCCATTCTTTGGATTTTATATTATTATAGTAAGTTGGGAAATCCTTAAAAAAATTTTTGCAGGAATAAAAAAATTAAAATAATAATTAATAATATATATTAAAATTAAAATTTAAAGGTATAAGTTGAAGATTGCTAGAAATGTATGAATTACATTTTTTTTAAATTTGTGCAGTAAACGAATAATATATTTATAAATTCAGATTTTTAGGTAAAAAATTATGAGAAATTAAAGAATTATCTTAAATTATTTAAGACTCACTGAATTTAAAATACATATTGCATATTAAAATCATTTATTCGCCATTTTATTTTAAATTAAAGTTACTCACGACTAAAAAACACCTTTGGATGTTGATCTTGTTGAGCTGTTGCCGCTCTTCATTGCATAGCATCACAGAAGTTTGGCAACAACGCATGACTTATATATTCGGGACAGCTTAAGAGCCGTTTAGCACCCACTCTCTGCAACTGTAAATTGTTGCGCTGTTGCCCCACTTCTTGTCTCTACGCAAAACCCGAAGTTTGGCAACGCTGCACGATTAACGTCTTTTGGCCAAATATTGTCATGGATTAGAGTCCGTTGAAATGTTTGTGTTAGCCGTAACTTGTCATTGTTGCCTGACTGACTCTCTTGTCAGTCTGTCCTTCAATCTGTCTCTCTCTCTCTCTCTCTCTCTCTCTCTGTCGTTCACTCCCCCTTGGCATCTCTTTCTGTTATGCCTGCTTTGACTGGGCCTAAGTCCATGTTAATGACATGTAAGTTGCGTCTCGATTGCGGATTTGCTTAGCTTAGTTTACTTACTCCCGAAATGAAATGACATTTTGATTGTCAGGCAAAGTTCACTTCACTCTTCTTCTGCTCTAGTTATAAGTTTCGTATTCAGACGACTACTCGGCATTTATTTACGAGTGCATCAACGTTAAACACGACTTTTACTTTCCTAATTAATTTATGATGTCGGCTAATTTGCCAATCAAAAACACTGAAAAGGCGTTAATGCCAACTGCGGGCGGTCGGCGCTTAAAGCTTATATTGGGGCATATGCACTATGTCGAGTAGTTTGTTGCTTTTTTGAGCGGATTTTAAACAAAAATGTCAAATAAGCAAGATGTGAGAAACAATTGAGCGACTTGGCAACGTTATCTTGATTTGTGATTAGTAGAAAATCGAATAATCAAATAAATAAGTGCAGATTTGATATGGTACGCAAAACATGATGAAAACTGCTTAAAGAACCAAAATCGGATCAGTTTTGACAAAGCTATGGAAGTTTTAGGTGCCTGAAAGGCATTTCTATGGACTATCTAGGCCTTATTTTGGCTTGTGCTTATTATAAAATCTAAATTACCTAAAACTTAAATACAAATCTCTTCAAAATGCCAAACCATGATCAAAACCACCTTGATATCAAAAATCGGATCAGTTTTGACAAAGCTATGGAAGTTCCAAGTCTTCAAAGGTAATTTCTAGGGTACAAGCTAAAATATTTGTTATTTTTGGCCTGTCTTTCGACTTAAAAATGATTAAAAATAAAAAATCAAGATTTTATTTCTTTGCATGATTTTTATTCGAAAATTAGTAAGGGGGATAAAACTAAAAAAATCAAAAAATTTCAAAATTGACTAAAACTTAAATGTAGAGTAAATGTAGAGGAACAAAACAACCTTAAACCTAAAATTCGGTTAAGTTTTTACAAAGCTATGGAAGTTTTAGGTGCTTCGAATTTTAATGCAGTTTCAATATCGATGGCAAATCATGATCAAAACTGCCTCGGGGACTAAAATCGGATAAGTTTTGATAAAGCTATAGCTTTATTATTAATGTGATATTTTTATCAGTATTAGTCTATCACATAGAGTATCTGAATTTGAGTTTAAGTGAATGAAACAAACTTGCTGCTCTTCAATTTTGTTAATCGGTGGCGAATAAAACTACCTCTCGAGGGGGCTTTTAGAGGGGGGGGGCCAAAAGTGTTTCCGCATTTGGCCTAAGCCACACACACACTTCAGATTTGGGGGGAGCATTTGGTTGAATTTGCGCACATTTTGGCAGCGGCTCTCAAAAGTCAACAAATTACTCGTACGCATACACTCAAGATAATTGAAATTAGCGACTGTGACAGCCTGATTGCCTTCTCTTGGCGTTCTCTTGCAGTTCTCCTGGGGGACTCTATGCCACAAATCTCTGGCTGGCCGCCCACTCACCAAAAGACCCAAAGCCAAACCCAAATTGAGTGGGCTTTGAGGCAGGAACTTGGGCTTGTGAGTCGTCTCCTTTGCCTCTGCCTCTGCCTCTGCCTTTGTCTCTGTCGCTGCCTTGTTGCATGTGGCATGTTGCATGAGAAGAAGTTTGTTGTCGTTGTTGTCGTTGTTGTTGTCGTCTGGATGTGCGTAGAGCGCATGCTCATCTAACTCGACTCGAGATTGTATAATGTGTATAGAGGGATATGATAATGAGCAGGAAATGAGTTGAGTGTGAAATTTATGTACACAGGAGTGTTGTCTTTCTGTTTTGTCTGTCTTGTGGCAACCCCTTCATCTTGTCTTGTTGGCCAACATGACTGATGGCCATAATTAAAATTTGGTGTGTGTTTTTCTGTTTGTCTGATAATAAAATATGCTTAAATTATGTGCTCCAACAAACAATTCGTGTTTTGATTGAGCAAGACAAGGGCTAGTTAGTTGTCGCACTTATAAAACGAACATAACTCAATCAAAATGTCGACAAATATATGACATGTCATATGTATATAAAGATATATTAAAGGAGCTGTCATAAATTGATTTGATAACTTAAGTAAATCAATTATGTTAAAGCTGAATAATTAATTGTATATATTTCTGTGTACATTAAGTGAATATTATATTTTGCAGTTAATATTTAACATTTTATGTGTACTTTTAAATGTTTTATAATGTTAATTATTATTTAATTAATTTAAATAAATATTTAATTTCTTAAAAATTAATTTACGTGCTAAAGAAGCGGCACAATACTTTTTAAGATATTATACATATTATAAAATGTAGAAATGTATATATTTATATATTCACTTTAAAAATATTATGAAAATTTGTTTTAATTTAAAATTTTTCATTTATTATTTATGATTTGTAGTCCCAGCTTTTACAAGCTGAGTCTACTAAATAATGGCAAAGATTAATAAAAAAGTCTTAGGATATAACATTATGCTAAATATAAAGTTTTTTTTTAAAAATCGAATCCTTAAGTTTTAATTTTGGTTTCTTTTAACTAACTTATCTTTTTGTTATCTTTTGAATTAGCTTGAATTATTGCAGAGACTTCTTGAGTAGCTAAATCAGTTGGAGCTTAATGACTCATTCATCTTATGCGGAATAAAACATTGAATAAACAACAAAGTGCTTAACAATTACAAAAAGTATACATAAAATTGAGTTGTGTGCATAGAAACCCAATACGAGGCATATTTCAAACCCGCTGCGCAGTAGTTGTAAAAAAAAAACGAAACAGACAAGCATCGAAAATGTTTAAACAAAAAAACAAGAAAAATGAGAAAATTAAAATTTCGTAATCCGAGTGTCACACAATTGAAATAAGTAATTAATTATACAGCAGAAAAATGTACAAAATGCATATATCTAGATACATATATGGATATGGGCTGCCTGCTGTTTATTTGCTGCTACCAAGCCTCGATACAAATCTACAAAACTATTTGCCACAAGGGGGGGCGTACAGGGGCGTACAGTGTAGGAGGGGGCGGGGGGTAGAGGGGGGTAGGCGTTTGGACCGCCAGCAGCTGTGGCGGTCTTTTGTTTTGTTGTTGCTCATATTTCGGTTTTAATGAATCCACTGTATGATTATCTTGATTTCGAAACATTTGGCAGCTCAATGCTCAATAGCTGTATTTAAATGGAAAAAGCGCTCACACCCACACACACACACATTCCGAACATAATATGAATGGGTTTGTTATCAAATAGACGCCGTCGGTGGTCGTTGACTACCGAAAAATATTAATTAAATGCCATAAAATACAAATATTGATAAATTGTTATCAACAGTATTCAATTTAAAGGCCATGAAATTCTTACAAACGAGCCTAATTTATTGAACTGTTTAAATGCATTTGGTTTGTACCCTATTTTAATGCCTAGAGCAACTACTAACATATGGAAAATATATATTAACATTTATGTTAGTAAAACATATTTAATAAAAATTTATAAATTTATAATAAAATATTATTTTGATATTCGTCTTGCATTTCATCAATTCTGAATAAATATAACCATAAATATGGAGAGAGTATAAGTTTGCTAATGTATACAGGGCATTTGTTTAGTCGAGCACACTCACTGCTCTCATTAAAGCAAACAATACACACAAATATGTTTATATCCAATGTAAATATTAATGTTTAATTATGCAATGTAATACGAGTATTGTCAATAATAATAAAGCCTGCTTTCTGAATTATTGAAACGATGATCTTTTATGCTTAATATTTATGAATATTTATTTATGCTGCTGAATGTGTATGTGCCCAAAAGTTAAATTGACTTTTAATTTCATTAGTTTTATATGCGGCATTTTAATAGGATTGTATTTACTTTAACGATCGATTTAATATGAAATTTGCACAATTTTTATTGTTATGGCTTAAAGCATTGCGAATTTGTTATGACAAATAAATATATACATATATATATATATATATATATATTAAATGCAAATTAAATATGCAGAAATCTGTATAAGATAAAATATTTAGCTCTTAATTTTAGAATGTAATTAATATATTTTCTGCTTTTTCAATTAACAAATTACTAATCATTTATTTTATTGTTTTTGGTTTGATTGGGGTTCTCTGGGGTTTCCCCAAATCTCGCTATAAATGTACCAATTTTTTATTTAATATTAATATTCCCAGAACTTTACTTATATTTATATCTTCAATTTAATATTTTACATTTTCTACATAGTTTTATAATTTTTTATAATTTTAATATACACTTTTTTCATAACATATAAAAATGTTTGAATCAAAAACATCAGCTATGGCTTCCATTGCACATTTGAAGTGCACAGTGAGTATGATCGGGCAAAAAAGCCCTATAATCACTTAATATCCCCCGAGCTAATGATGCTCGGCTTATAGAAGCGTAGCCAACAATTTAACAACCATCTATCATTAAATAATTTGTTAAATTCGAAACTAAGAGCGCCACACAAACTGATGCCCCCGCAGGCAGCACGGTCTAAACATGCTCTTGATCTTGTATCCCCGAGTAGAGAGCAGAGGGTCTGAGTCTGGGTCTGAGTCTGAATATGAGTGTGAGTGTGAGTGTGAGTATGAGTGTGTTGTGTGAATACGAATGCGAGACTGAAGCGTTTTTTAATTAGTTGCTGCAGTCGATAAAAATGCGCTGAAAGTCGAAGCGAAACGAAATAAAAAGAGAAGAGGGGCAAAAGAAACGAAACACTACAAAAAAGAAAAGAAAAGAGAATATGAGCAGGCAAAAAGATTCGCACGCAGCAAAAAAAAAACGATCTCTGATGGGCAGTACGTGATCGGTTCATAAAACTAAAAGCAGCCCATAAACTGATAATTTGAGAATTTATAAATTTAAAACGCAGACGGGCAAGCGGGCATTATGGGACTTGAACAAACGTCGATTTCGATCCCGATCCCGATCCGAATCCCAATTCCGATGCCGATCGATTGGCAGACAGGAAGCGATGATGTTTCATTATAATGATGATGATGATTATTATGATGATGGGCTTGGGGTGAGACGACCAGACAGACACACAGACAAACTGTCAGACAGTTTAGTTTGTTAGAGACTTCCAAGAAGCGGGACTTGCGCTATAAATGCTTCTAACAGACTTGCCAACAGACGATGCGTTAAACATTATGTTGTTGTTGGGGCAAAAGTGTCAAGGATTAAGTCAAAGATTCAATGACACGAGCTATACGAACAATTTTTGTTGATAAGCTGAGCTCTAAGCTCAATTCGATTTAGTTAATATTAGTTAACATAGAAGCTGCCTTATAGTCTGCTTATCTGCGATTATATTTTGGGTTTTTTAAGTTCCCCAGAAGGTTATAAGTATTTACAAATATATTTCAATTTTGAATGTATTTTAATATCTCCAGATGCTTATTAGTATTTATAAATATATTTAAAATTGTATTTCTTCATTTTCTGTTGTCAATTTATCATTTTATAAAATTAAATTAATCAATATTAGTTTTACGTAATTCTGATAATTTACCTTCTTAGCTTTGATTTTTTATTTCATATTATTTATTTTGAATTTTTCTGTTTTTTATTATTTAAGTAATTTTCCTGATTGTATTTAATACATAATACATTTCATAAATAAAGTCAATTGGCAATCTAAAATACATAGGTTTTTTTTTACTTTTAGTGGCTTTAAACATGTTTAAATTTATTTATATATTTTTAAATAATCTAAGATTAAAATAATCATATTTTGCTAATGAATGAATGTTGTCTCTGTACATTTTTGTACTCCAAAAATTACTGTCACATTTTGTAGCACAATTAATCACATTTTGAAGCCCCACTTGCAGCTAATGTCATTGTTGCCTGTTGGAAAGCAGTTCCAGTTTGGGGGCCAATTCGTAGAGCAGAGAAATGAGAATGCCTAACTCTTTTGCCCACACGATTGCTTTATGTTCAAAGTTAATGTGCGTTTCTTAAGACTTCACATTTTTTACGCGCATTTAAACATTTTATTTTCCAGTCGCCTACTTGGCACTGGGGATTGGAGAATGAGGATTGGGGGACCTGCTACTGGCAGGTCGTTAAGTTGCCACATCTTTGGGTTTTATTTTTACGCTACACGGGCAGAGTTTTACGATCGCTGCACTAATTAAAATATTAAACAGAATTCGCTGGGTAACTAAACAAAAAAATTCGTGCTAATTTTTATTGAGCCTCAGCGACTCGATATGCAATTTGCAATAATTAAGCATTAAGTTGGGCAACTGCAGCCATAAATCGCTGGGTCTTAACACGTTTGTTTTGTTTTTGTGCCGATAAGAAAGACAGGGTACAGGGGTATAAGCAGGGGACTATAGGATGATATCTGCTGGGGGTCAAGAGCGTCGACGACCCTTGGCGACAATAAAAAATTGAAAACGGACAGCAGGCGTCTCAAATCACAGCAATGAATGAAATGAGTGTGTGCTGAATGAAGTGGGTACTTACAGTGGGTACACTGTACAGGCAACAATTGAATGGGTATGGGAACAAGACCTTATTTTCATACTCTTTTCGAAGAAAATAGCATATTCACTTTGTGCTGAAGTGTGTAATGCATAGATGGAAGTGTCGAAGACCCTTAGAATGACAAAACAAATTGATCTAGCCATGTCAGTCTGTCTGTCTGTATGTATGCAAACTAGTCCCTTAGTTTTTGAGCTATCGCGATGAAACTTTGCATCGAGACTTATTATTCAAAGGGACATCACATTGGTGGGATCTGGCCAGATCGGACGACTATATCATATAGCTGCCATACAATTCTAACTCGGTTTTGGACATATTCTTAACGATTTCAAAGTTATCGTCTTCAATTTCCTTGCTAGCTTTAAATTATTATTTCAAAAGAAAAATTGTATTTCATATAATACCAGTGTCTTTCGGTGGTGCATTTGGTAGACTGAAAATTGCGTAAAGGTCCGAAAAGAGTATGAAATCTTCGGAATATATCTTTCCCACTTGTTTTTTTGTACAACTGTGACAATCTCGCTGTTGTTGTTGCTGCATCTTTGTCAATCGGAGGGTTGCCTTGACAGAGGCGTCGATAAAGCCACAGGGGGTCATAAATTCTTGAGCTTCTTGCATTTTGTTTGCCACTGCGAGGCATATCAATGAAAATGCCGACAACGACGCTGCGACCTGGCCACATTGTCTCTCCCTTTAAGTTATCGCCAAAAAAGAAGAACAACAGCAGAATAACAAAAACAACATGGAATGTATATGGCAGTTTTTTTTCTGAGGCTCTGCAACATTTTGAATGCATTATTTACTCTTTTTTGTTGTTGTTAATTTTCAAGCAGGCATGTGTCATGTTTTTATATGCCGAATGAAATTATCAAGAAATTTATATATTACAGGGTATAAAAAGTCAAAAAGACGTTTACAGACTGGATAAAAAGTGGAAATATTGCTTGAGTGCTTGATTCATAGAATTTTTTTTATATTTTCACAATTATTTTAAATATTTACATATTATAAATAGATTATTAAAATATTTATAAAACTGAATTTATTATAATTATATTGCTTAAGAAATCTTTTCGCATTTGCACTATTCAAAAGTATATTTATTATAATTTTATACAACTTTTACAACTTCAAAGTATTTGCTTTCTTAATATAATAGATATAATTATGGAATTTTTTTTATTTTTTTAAATTTTTTATATATTTTTATGAAATCAATACTGAATTTATGACTATTTTTTTTTATATAAACTGTAACTAATATAGCTAATTTCTTTTTGTCTTTCAGTTGCTTTATCAAGTATTTGGTGAGTTTTTGATTTGATTTCCATAGTATTCTTAGCCCATTACATTTTATTATATTTGAACTTCAAGGGTATTCAATAGTTAATCACTGTCTTAAAGTGTGCTCTTTGGGGCTCTTTTTTTGTCGTTGTTGCTGCTATCGCATACGATTTAGTGTCTTCTTTGCTGCTTATCTGCGGTTTGCTTTCTTTCACCAACAAGCCACAAACTCTTGCCTTCTACGAACGGGGTTTTCGGAAGGGGTTGAGGACTGGGAGGGGTTACTGGACACACAGCTCTCGCTGCATGTGTCATCGGCGTTAAGTGCTACGGCAAAGAGTTAATCTCGTCGATAATTATAATTTATGGCTCGTTGTGTGTTCACCTTCCTCAAAATATATATATATATATATAAACAACAAGTACACCAGTATGCATTATAGAGTGACTTTATTTCTTCTTTTCTCTCTGTTTTCTGTGCTTCATCATAATCACAGTTTTTTAATTGGGCTTTGGATCGAAGCAACGCAAAAAAAACAAAGTAAACTGAAATGCATCACATTTAGAGTCTTCTGTTTTCTTCTTCTTTGTTTTTTGTTGCTATTCATAATGTCAAACTGACAATATTTATGATTCAGATTGCTCATTGTAATTGATCATTGTCTGAGCGATCATAAACTATAAACGAGTGCGATATCTCTGTGTGTGTGCTGCTTTTTCTCTCTTCTGTGTCTTGTGGGTTTATGTGTTAAGCCCAATTATGTCAATCAGAGCCACTGGCTACCGTTTTCACTCTCACCTACTTAGATAGTATAGGAGTAGAGTCGTAGTACGATATCTGTATCGTAATTTATCATATTGATAAGCCCAAAATGTTGCGACGTCAAAAGCGGCTTTTGATTTAACCCACTTTAATGCACACCGCCAGCCACTTTCCGAACACTTGGCAACACTGGTAGCTAAAACAACAGCAGTGTAGATAATTTCCATAAGTTGCAACACTGGCAATTCCAGTTCTCAAAATAATCACAACGCACTCTTTAATCTTGGCCACATTAACTTAATTTGTGCGATAAATCCTTGAGAAAACATGTTGGCATGCTCTAGTTGGGCATGACTGGAAGACACCCTGTAGACTCGTTTTTGATAAATTTCAAGTATTTTTGGTTTCTTATCATTTATTAAATATTATATTATGAGGCACAATTTAGATTTTTCTTATAATTTGTTTTTGGAAATATTTATGGTACAAATATATTAGCTATGAGTTAATTATTTCATTATGATGAGTTATTTTCGTGTTACTAGCTTATGAATTGTTTCAGCAGTCTCAGGATATTGTATTGTTATAAGTATAAAGCTTATTTCAATAAGTTAACTAATTTAAATATTTGAGTTAAATTTAAAAAACACCTCAAGGAAAATTGTTACAATAACTGACTCATATCGTTTTATTTACTGAAAAAAGTTGCTCAAAATTTTCAAAATACTAAAATTGGTTTGCTTTTGAATTGCGCTTATTGCCTTATGTACAAACCTATTGCCTATGCTGTACTTACCCTCAGCTAAGTCTAAAGGGTAGCAAAACAAATGTGCCTCCATTTTCAGGCAGCTTCAATCATAATTCATCAGTCAAGACTGGGCGAAATGTTTCTATTTACAGGCCACAGCTCGTTGCCTGCTCTGCTTCGTCTTCTTCTTTGTCTTCCTCTTCACCTCTCCCGCCGCCAGCGCTACACTGAAAACAAATCAACGCTGCTTAAAGCACTTAATCATGCGAAGGCTGCGCAGATTAACTCATTACTTAACACTCATCCACATAACTCGCTCACTTTTCGTTTATGTCTATAGAGGATCTTGTTGACGGATGCTGCAGATAATTGTGTGGCCACAGCTGAAAGTCTCTTAGAAGAGGTCATGGGAGGGGGCGAGGGGGGAGCGTTGGGGTGGCAACAACTAATGCGCGGGGGCGTGTCTTCGATTTGGCGGCAAAAAAATGTTTCAAAATGTAAAAATGTTTCAAAATTGATGCGCACCTTGTGCCCCCGATTGCTGCCCCCAGCCCCACCCTAAATCACCTATCGCTGTGACAGTGCGACACGAGAGTGCCCCCCTGCCCCCACTCCCTCCCATTTAATGACTCGGCGACGTTTGTTGCTTTTGGCTGGCGCATTAACATTCCAAAGTTGTTCTTGTTGTTGTTGTGGGTGTTGCACAAACACAGCAGCTTAAGTGGAGGCTCTTTAATAGTTGTTGTTGTTGTTGTTGTTCTCCTGCTTCTTCTTGCTAAGACTTAATCCACTCTGCGGTTGTCCCCAAGGAATACATAAACTCTTGATCACTTAAGTATATATTTTCGACATTTGAAGTTCTCTTTTTCCCAACTGTTCATCACTTGGGTATATTTTTCGAAATTTAAAGTTCTCTTTGAATGAATATTAATGAAGGTTCCTAAAATTTTGCGGTATTCAATCTTTTGCAAAAGGAAGTGATCTGTTGTGTGGGTTATGTGAAAGAAGCAACCAAATTACGGTGCAAAGGAGCTGAAACAAAATTATAAGAAATATAAAATGGAATTAATGCGGGAATAAAACCCAAATTTTGTTTAATATATTACATTTTTAGTTTTACATGCCCCTATCTCTCTCTCTCTCTTTCTTTCTATATTTGTCTCTCCCTTTCTTTGTCTGCTTGCAAAAGCATCAAAATCTATATTATTAATTTAAAATTTCTTTAACAATTGATATATGCAAATATAATAATAAAGTTCACTTTCTATACTCGAAACACTAAAAACAAAATGTTTATCAGCTGAAAATCCAAAAAATTAAAAGTCATTTCGAATTCGAAGCTTACATAATTTAACTAAATAAATTAGTTTTAAAATTTTCCAACATTTAGACTCTGCTGTTTATAGCTTTAAAAGCACTTTCGAAGCATTTGCTGGAAATAAAACGATATTTTGCTAGGCACTTCTAAAATATGCAAGAGCCAACAAAGAATTTGTGATGTGTGTCACTACGAAATTGATGTTATTGCTGAACGAATTTACGGCAATAATTAAATAAAAGAAGATACACACACGCATAAAATGATGGAAAATGTATCTGTATCTGACAGACGTCAAATTCGAGATGCGTGCATAAAAACGGAGAAAATCACAGCAAACTGACAGCCGGACAAATCTATGGGAAAAGTCGAGTGGCATTTTCTATGGACTTGATTTAAACCCTAGCCCCCTACCCCATACACCCTACCCTCTCTCCTTGCGACCCTTCGTAGTTGTCTGGTGTGGCCTGCGGGATTGGCATACCCATAACCAATTATTTTACCAACACTCGTGTCCTGCACATCCTGCGCATTGCAGCACAATTGCAAAATCGGAAATGCAGTCAATGCATTCAGCAAGAAGCAACACCAGGACCCGTACCAGGACCCACCCCGTTCCCCATTTTTGTGTGTAATTATAGACATTTTCGCAACTATTGTGTTACAACAGATTTTAATGGTTCTTTACCTGAGCAAGCGAAAAATCTCTGCTCGGCATCATTTTAATTGCAGGCATTCAGCAATCGATCAAACAGCAACAGCAACAAATACCTACAAATATATATATATATATATATATATAGCTTCTGCTGTAGTTCAATAAAAACAACAATCAAAACTTAATTTCATTTAACTTTAGACAAATCCCTTGCTTTAAGCGCAATTCCCATTAACTGCATTTGGTAAACTTAAAGCCACAAATCCCCAGCATAATCGCCTGAAATGAAATCGCCCAGCTTAAGAGCCCCTTTTAAAAAAAGATAGCCCATCATTTATAATCCTTTAATAGGCGTCTATAAGGCATAAAGCTAACAATGCAGCTGATAAATTTCAGTTCATTTCTTTTGCTTTTGAGTCGTGTATGGGCTCAGTTCCAATGGCCCATTGTTGCACCTAAGCACTTCAGGTTCTATAAAGAAGAACTTCTTGTTATTGTTGTTGTTGTTGTTGGTAAGGCAAATGTCAAAGCAACTAGAAATGCGCACAGATTTTTATAGGCAAGAATGTGCGGGCTGCTAAATTGGCATTTGAACATTTTCTAGAAAGTTGCGGAGTTTAGCATTGCCAACTTATTTGTGAGAATAAAAATAGATTTGAGTAGAATAATAGATGTAATGACTTTTAAGATATGTATGTACAAAAACTCAACGACACAGCAAATACTTTATAATATATATAAATATATCATACATGATATAAATTTAAATATATTAATATATATATTTACTTTATATTTAATGTAATTAATTTTTTTATATTTATATTTTTGAATTATACATAATATAAATTTATATATTCTTACATAATTTTTGTAAATATAAGCTTATGAATTATACATGATATTAATTTGTATATATTCATATATATTTTAAGATTTTCAGTACATTTTATTTTTTAAATTTAATTTTATGTATTTAAAATTGAAATATAAATATATTCAAATTTATTTTATGTGTAATTCCAAAATGTAGAAATATATTTACATTTTTGAAAAATAAATGCATTACATCTTTGTTTTCTTACCAAAATTAAACAAAGAAAATATTCTCTATTTCACTATAAACTCGAGTATAAGAATATAAAAATGCTTTCAATTAATTTTAATAATTAAACTGTTTTTCTGGCTTGCACCAAATAATTCTTAAAATTAAAAATATAATGGAAAACAAATTAAACACATTGTATCAATATTATAAAAGATAAAATAAAAGACCGTCGGTTAACATAAGTTGGTAATATAAAGTTAGTCAACAGAAATGAAAGATTCTCCTCTTTTTTCATTTTATTTAAGAACGCTAATATAGTGCCTAAAGTATTCTAAGTTATTTAGGTTAATTTGTGATACATTACTTTTAAAAATTTCAATAAATAATAATAAATTGCTTTGAAAATTCGATGATCTGTTGCCAAAAATATGTTGAAATATATAAATATTTATGTTTTAAATTGTCTTTCCTATTCTATACATTCCTATTCAATTGTGAATACTTAATATTGATAAATCATTTTAAATATTTAAATAAATTGCAGCTTATTTTTGTTTTTTTGTTATAGTTGTCATTTCATTCAGATGCCCATTTCGATTTGGCATCAATGTGCGAGTGAGAGTGAGAGTGAAGTGTCTTTGGACAGGCGAAGAAAGCAATGCATATGATTAATTGCTGGGTAACTTCTCGCTTGTGACAGCAGCAGCAACAACAACAACAACAACAACAACAACAAGCGAGCATTCTACATGCTGTGTCTGTTGCCTTACCAAAAATAAACATCAAAGCAAAACAAAAGGCCGCTGAAAATATGAAGTGCAACATGCAAGAAATAAGAAAAAGAAGACAGAGACACAGAGATGAGAATCTTGGCGACAGTTGAAAAGTTGAACAAATGTTGTTGGGGTATCGCAGATCGTTAGGGGGGGTGGGGGTGTACAAGGGGGGGCCAACTTGTTTCAGTTTTTGGGGGGCTCTGCTGACTGTCGCCTGTCGCCGCTGACAGTTGTCGAGACGTTTCGCTTCCTACTTGGCTGCCAAATTCCAATGGCTGATGGCAGCATGCAAATTGCCCTTAGGTGGGGCAGGAGCAGATTGTGGAAGGGGGTTGGGGCGGAGGGGTGGGGGGCACAAAGGGACACTGACGCACAAATCGAGTTGTCGTAAAATTAGCACTTAATGCTTTAATTAATTACGACGACGTGCGTTGGCAACAGTTTGTTGTTGCTGTTGTTGTTGTTGTTGCTGTTGCCTCGTCGTTTAATGCATTTCGCATTTATTTATGGCCATTGCATGCGAGTAACTCAACTCTCCCGCTCCTGATCCTCTCCTGCTGCCCTGTCTCATGTTTGGCAACGTCAAGTGTCAGGCGAGTGTAAAAAGAAATTCATTGGCATTCCACGGACACGTTTCACACTTTCACACAGCAGGCAGCATGCAGCAGGCACTGTACGTGAGCACCGTTATCGCACGCTTTACTCTCTTGCAGCGCAAGCGTTTTATGAATGAGTGAGTCGCTGCCTTTATTTTCGATAGTTTAACTACCTGTGTAGTGCATCGGCTTGGCTTCTATCTGTAGCTGCACATCTTATCAACGACTTAGTTTCAGTTTTTTGATGGCCATAACAAAAAAAAACTCACGTTGAACAGGATGCGTTTGATTGCCTTTTTGAGCATCCTTTTGTAATTTACAGTTATTTCTTTGCCATATTGATTTATGTGTGCGACACACAAAGTATCGTCACATGGCGAAGACAAACGCGTTGGCATTGAGCTGTAGACAAATGTCTACAGATACAAATATATAGAAAGCAAATACATATAAGACTACAGATCTAAATACATAAAAAGATATATGCCTATATTTTTTGCAGTAAGTAAAATTTTTCATAAATATATGATGCATATATATATATAGAGTTACAGATGCTCTTATATACAGATATAAATGCATATAGCTTAAAACATAGAAAGATCTTTAGATGCAATTATATGTGGCTACAAATTCGTATTAGTTTTTATGGAATTTTGTGCCATTTGAGTATTTTTCCACTTACTTATTTTAAAAAAAGCTTAAAGTACCTATTTAATTTCTAGTTAACAAAGCCAGCTGCAGAAATCTGTTTACCACTAGCTACTTGGCTGCTTTGATTTGCAGCTTCTTAGCCAACTCCAATCAAAAGGCATTCACTCTGCTGCAGACTGCAGACTGCACATACTCACAGATACATTTGTATCTGAGTGCGATTGTCACATGATTAATTAAACAAATAATGCGCAACAATAGACAAAAAACACCTTGAACCTGGGCACGCCTTGAAATGAATGCTGGCATGATTGCATGAGTGAATGAATGAAATGAATGAGTGCATGAATAATTGTTGTGAACTCATCTTCGTCTTATCGCCTTGTCTGCCAGCCTAAGACGACATTAACAATGTTTTCTTGTTGTTGTTGTTGTTGTCTGGCTGTTTGTTGTCCAGTGATTCATTTTTCGGGGGGGCCCAGTCAATTTATACAATTTATCTGGACCTGGATTAGCCCCCCGACGACGACGCACCCACAAAATCCTTTGGCCACTTGACTCATTAGGCGCACATTGATACGCCAGACCACATCATCATCATCATTAACATCATCATCATGGACTGTGTCATCATCTTCTGCTGGTCGCATGATTTGCATTAATTTGGCAAATGCTGTCGATGAACGAACGCGTCCGATAAGCGCTGACATTGCCCAGATCCAAATCCGATCCGTTGGCCATTAATTAGCCCACGCCATGACGTCGCATAATAAATTACCAATTCATTTCGGGCTTTAGCATATTGTCGTCCTACTCCTCCTCCTCCTCCTCCTCCTTGTTGTTGTTGTTGTTGCCACTGCTGTCTGTCTGTCCGTCTGCCTGTCTGACTTGCTTTCGCTGTGGCCACAATGCTTTCCCACAACCAACAAGTTAACTGCATTTCGCACTCAAAATAAACCACACTTGAAGCTGGTTTTTGCCACTGGTTAATTGAAATGCATTTGAATTTTTCGATTGGATTGAAAAACTTTTATGATACTGTAGTACAAACAAAGCTTGCTAGTTTTAGATGAAGCTCTTATAAAAATTAACTCATGCTTGCATACATATTTTTTATATTTTATGAAATTTTTCTTTATATAAAATATGATTGCCATTTATCAGCTTTTCTACATATTTTTAATGTTTCAAGAAATTTGTCGTTGTGCAAAATATGTTTAAAAACATTTCAAATATATTGCCATCTTAATCTATTGTTATAATTCCATATATAAATGATAAACAATAAAATTTCAAAGTTGAAAGAAAATCAATTAATAAATCAAAATAAAAATGTGTAGTATTTTACATATATTTTGTCTAGATATAATTATTTTGTATTATTTATATAGTATAAGCAAAAAGAAAATAAATAATACTTCCTTTTTTTAGGAGTATTAATAAAATATTAAACATTTTTTCCCAATAAATATACCACTATAAAATAAAATAATTTATTTTTGCCAATGAACATTTTCGTTTCTAGACATTTTTGTTATTTTTAGCGGTATTTTGAAAATTATATTCGACTAGAATATAAAATACAGTTCTCTATTTTAAAATACAACAAATTTCAATTAATGATATGGACTGTCGCTTTAATTCGTTAAATTCAAGATTTTCTGATATCTAAATGCCGTTTGAGTTTATAACACTTTAAGAACTTTTAAGTCTTTTGAAAAGCATACATAAAATATGTTTTAAAAATAATTTCTTTGGCTATAAGACGTTTTGTTCTTTACGTTTTTCTTAAATGAAAAATGCATGCCGTTGTCAAGTCAATTGATCGCTGCAGCATTGACAGACTTATTGGCCATATCTGTAGCAACAAGTAGAGCAACAATAACAACAGCAACAACAACAACAATGCCTGTGCCTATGCAAATGAGAACAAAACGTACATCAGACAGACCCAAAGAAAGAAAAACACACCACGCTCTACCAAAATTTAATTAATGCGCCGGCAATTAAACATGCATCATTTACAGTCGCAGCAGCAGCAGCAGCAGCAGCATCAGCATCAGTGGAGGCGGCAACATCGACACATGCGGCATCCACAGATCTGTCAACAGTTTTGGGTGGGGCAGAGTCGCGACATCATTGTGGCAGCTTCTTCTTTACATCATTTGTCAATATTAAGTTTAATTAGCAAAATTTCGATTCACATCGCTTCAATTTCATACAAAAATTATATATACTTATGTACTATATATATATACAAATTGTTGCTACTTCAATGAGGCGCAATTTGTTTTATTGAATCTTGTGTAGACAGCGCCCAGTTTCCTTATTATTATTGGTATTATTATTGTAGGCGGCCGGCAAAAGATCGTTTATTTTCATTTCGTTTCTTGTAAACTCCACAGATTTATGAAGACACAAATTTGGTCAGACAAACATAAATAAGGAAGCAACTTGATATATAATGCTTAAGTTGCAAAGCTCAATAGTAATGCTTTAGAATGTCTAAAGTTCGTATTAAATTTAAAAGATTCAACACTTTTACATTTTTGTTTAAAATTCAATTACTTTTCCCTAAAAGAAACGTTTAATCTTTTGTTCTAATCTGATTTTCATATATCCGAAAGCACTAAAAAAAACATAAAATATAAAAAAATTGATCGATTGCACAACGAAAAATGCAGCGTAACTAAAAGCGTAGCTCATACGCCCCATTAACCCTTTCAACAAAATACATAAATTTCATTTTTCATGCTCATGTTGTTTTTATGTGTCAGAGAGACACAACTCAAAACGGAAACAGAACAGAACAACACAAGTTGATGAGTAATAATCTACAATCTACCCTGTAGCCAGATCAAAAATACTGTTCTAAAGATACTTCTAATTAAGTTTAGCTTTCCCACTTGATAATTATCGAAAAAATATATATTTAAATGTTTGGCATCTCTAGCTTTTATAGTTCCGGAGGTCAACAGCTGCCTTTCACCTCAGCCATTAATTGCAGGGTGTATAAATAGTAATACACTTTAGAAGTCTGGTGTAGAAAATAACGAAACGATTTGCAATTGACGCCCAAATGCATTTTTAATTGTTGTTTTAATATTTTGCCAAATTATCACATCATTTTTCCTGTATTTCGAAACACTTCAAAGGCCTCTTTGCTAATGTGTTGATTTTGGGGCGATTGCAGTCGCATAAATCATAAAAACCTAATGCAGTCGCTAGCAAAACAGAAAGCAGAAAGGGTGGGGTAAGGGGCAAGTGGGGTGTAGGTGGGGGGGGGGGGTGTGTATCATCTGTGGCACACTCGAAGCTAAACAAATTTGAAATGTAAAAGAAAATATTTGTACTCGACAACTCGGCTGCCAAGTGGGTGGCAACTGAATTAATTTGCGGCTTCTTCAGCTGCTTCTCTCTCTCTCTCTCCTTGTTACCCCCTCTCTTTGCACTCATAGTTTCATCAATTTGGTTTTTTTTTTGGTATTTTTATGTTTGCGTGTCGAGCAGACGCAAAATAAATAAACTTTAAGTACTTTCGAAATTGCTGCTGGCTGTTGTGTAATCTTAAGTAGTGCGCCGTGCACTCAGCACTCATACACTCACTCGCACACTCACTCGCAGACAGCTCGGCATGTTGACATATTAATGCAATTAGTTTAGGGCGCACTTCGTGCTAATTTTATAGTCCTGCTCTTTGCCATATTAACATTATTCATATTTGTAACGCCCATCCGCCTACAGCAGCCTGCCCCTGCCCCTGGCCCTGCCCCCTATTGCCCCCCTTGACAACCATATGCAGTTGTTATTCCGTCTGCATTCTCAAAGGGGGGCCATCAACTGCAAGCCTGCAGCTGTTTGTTCATCCAAATTTATGAGCCACGCTCCAAAAATATGCCTCGAATTGACATAGTTAATGAAAACAAAATATTCAACGCACTGAGAAAGCTTTACAACTCTTTGATTTATGCGGTAAGGTGCTCTTGACGCTGCATATAATGCTGATACTCAACATCCAACTGATATGCCCTTCCAACACTTCAAACTCCCACAACTTTGCCAAAACTGATGAAACTTTTGACCCTGAGGCAGTTTGGCATTGTTTGACCTCTACGTTAATTCTTCATTCAAACCTGAAGAACTTTTTAGATTTTCTGTCAAAAACAAGTCATGACAAGCCACCCAAGTCCATAAACATCGCGAAATAGCTTTAAGAACATGAGATATATGGCCCAAACCGACTTCGAGTTGTATGGCAGCTATAAGATATAATGGTCCGATCCGGTCAGTTCCGACCAATGTGCTGTCCCTTTAAATAATAAGTGTCTGTGCAAAGTTTCATCGCGATAGGTCAAAAACTGAGGGACTAGTTTGCATACATACAGACAGACAGACGAACATGGCTAAATCAATTTGTTTTGCTATTCTAAGCATACTGGAGGTAACGTTTGGCAAAACTTTAGCACTTTAGCACAAAATGAATATACTATTTTCTTCGAAAAGAGTATAATAAGGTTTAAATAGTACAGAAATGCTTTTCAAGCACCTAAATCTTCCATAACTTTGTCAAAACTGTTCCGATGTTTTGACTTATTTATTAATTCTGCAATCAAATCTAAAGCATTTTTAAATGTTTGAATTTCTATCAAAAACAAGTCGTGGGTTGGCTTCCAAGTGCCTAGAAATGCAAACAGTTAGGCAGATATTCCAGATATTCCACTTAATTCAAATTCTATCAATTTCACCCCCGAAAAATCAGAATTTTGGATATTTTTGGACTACCTGTGATCGAAATTGTCGCATTTTTGTCGCATTGTTTAGCCAAACACAATTTACACAACTCTCGCTGCAATTATCCTGCGCAGTTTGTTATTTTGTGATTAAGTATCCCCTCTGCTGCTGCTGCTGCACCTTGACAGCCGCCGTGCCAAACCCAATTACATGGCTACAACAAAGGCCTAACAAAGTTTAGCTATAATTTATGGCAGCAGGACATAAAAAACAAAAGACTACAAAGCCTACCAAACGGGACTTCTATGTACGCACAGCCAGCCAGCCCATTTCCGTTGCGCAGAAGGCTAATCAACAGAATTTCTAACCCCTCGATGAGCAGGCATAAAAAAATTGAGAACTACAAACCACCCGGTGCGAAACTCTCAAACTGAACTCGCATCCCATTTGATCTGAACTCCTCATTCCATTCGAATTCATCTCGTGCTGTGCGCCAGCTTGTAATCCCAGCTGTAAATATATAGAGCGCTGATCCCGCACCGATCTTAAATCATGTTTCTATTTATGTTGTCACAAGAGATTTGCGTGCTGGCATTCTCAACTGCAGCTAGTGGACCAAACTCAGCTTGGAGAAGTGTTGCTAAGCTGGCTTAGAACCAACACGAGTCGCTTTCTTTTGACTACTATGCTACCCCCATTCCCCCTCTCAATCTTGCCCTTGGCCATTTCCGGTTCTCAAGGGTTGCTCGCGGGCACACGCTCTTTTTTATAGCTTCTATACCTCTGTACCCTCTGTGGTCCATCGATCATCCATTTTAATTAGCAAGCAGCGTGTCGATGGCATTCACAAACTATCAATTTCACTTGGACACCCTTTGCAAATGCTATTTACATAAGCACAAATGACATGTGACGAATCTGAAGTGCAATTTCAGTTTCAGTTTCAGTTTCAGCTTCAGTTGCGCCTCACCATATCTGCCAGTGGGCGTGGCCCAAATATAGTACTTGGAGACAGTGAAAGACACTTCGATATGGTCTATGCCCTTAGCTGGAAAACGAACGACAGCTGTGAACTGCATTTGATAAATGGCAAAGCCAATGGAAGATAACTGGGGCACACTCTCTCCTTCTCAATCTCAGACAAAAGACACGGGTCGCACAGGAAGCGGCTGTTATTGCTGTTAACAACTAACTCTTCAGATATACATATATAAATATATACACTAGCTGTCGAGTATTACCAATTAATAATGCGGTTTGCTGTAGCAGAAGAAATTTGAGCAACTCTAAGTTTATTAATTATTTTATTAAAACTATGCAATGTATTTTGTTCAAAACTTTACTTTCCGCTTTACTTCGTATCTAATATTTAGGCATATTATAGAACATATTTAGAATTATGTTTTTTATTCATTCTCATTGAAGGCATAAAACACAAAAAAAAAGGAATTCAAGAAATAAGATATTTGCCAAATAGTATATTTTAGAAATAAAATTAGATTTTGTTTTTAATTTTCATGTACTTATACAAGGTTTAAATTATTATTTAAATTGCATCTATTAAAAAGAAACTATGGATGTTTTGTAGGTATTTCTTTTAACTTCTATGAAACATTATTGATTAATTCTTAAAATTTCCAAAATTGAAATATTAATTTCTTTTAACTTTTATTAAACTTTATAAATAAATTTATAACAATTTTCAAAATTCAAATTTGCTCGTATATCATAAATAATTCTTTAAAAACAACAAAAATTTCTTGGTTTTATAAGATTTTATTTAAAACTTTCTTTAACAATAAATATATATATATATATAAATAAAAGACTATCCATATGTGGTTTAGTGTATACAAACTTCCGTATTGAAAATGTCTACAACGTTTCCAGGTAACTGCTCTTGATGATTCATCATCGAGCACTTGGCATCTTTGTTAACTCGTAGTTTTGTTGGATAAAAAGGTGCTCCAAGGATTAGCCTTTGATATCTTCATGTTCTGTGTTCTGTTCGATGAGTTTGAAGTTTTGATGAGTGCCATACCCTGATTTTGTGAAGAAGCAGATGGGGGTCGTCTCAGAAGTAATAATTGATCATATTGTTAACTGAATTCAATGCACATCGAATGGGTTTTCAATTAATTTTTATTATATTTCATGTTGTTGTTTTGCTTAGCAGCATCTATAGACTTTCCACTCCTCACTTTCGACTCCTGCTGCTATTCTCCTGTTGCTGCTGAGTCCGTTTGCTGCTGTTATTGCATTTTGTAAAGTAAACATGCCAAGTGCTGCTGTCGCCCATTGCCACCCACAAATTACACACACACACACACACGCACACTCGCACACACACAGCTGCACATTATGCAAATATTTACTTTGCGTTGATGAGGCTGATGAACAGGATGAACGTTGCCGTTGCCGATGCCGTTTGAGGCTGCTGTCCATTGATGAAGCCACTCGCCACACAAAGGGGGCCCAAACGCAAAAAAGTGCTGCACAAATAATGTCATACGGCTGCCTCATTTGCTTTGCCAACTACCCCGACCACGCCCCCCTTTCCACAACAAACGCCTACTTGGCTGTGGCAACCCCTTGGCAACCTGCTGACTGCGTTTTAAATACCCTCTACGCATACAACAATAGCAATGGGTATCTTCGATATTTATGTAAATATAAGTGACTCTTTTATTCTTCAGCTACTACTTTACTTCTTATTCGATTTTAGAGACTTTGAAAGAAGGCCTATAGACAATTGGTGCTGTATGTTCCCATATATAATATAAATTGTTTTAGAGCATATCTTATCACTATCACCAGTAAAATTGATAAATGTTTATTACTTTTCTTTACTTTTTTATTGAATTTTTTTTCTTAAAGATATTTTTGGTACACAAATATAAAAAACCCAAAATGGTTAACAAAAAAAGAGTAATTTATTATTACAATTTCATGGAATAATAATATCTTTTTTAAAATTTCCTAATTTTTGACGAAAATTGAGCTATAAATGTAATTTTTAGCTTATATATGTATGAAATGTACGTAATTTGGTACTTTCAATGTTTATTTTCTAAAATTATTTAAAAATTCTAAACGAATTTTATCACATATGTTTTATATAAATTAAGTAAAACTCACCCTTTGTTTTTGAATTGTAAAAACACAAAAGCTTCTCACCAGCGAACTGTTTCTGCCTAAGCGGAGACTTATAAAAAAGTACAGGGTATCTTTAACGTCTGCACTTTCCAGTAATATATTCTAGCTTTGTTTTTATACTCTGATACCGAAGGTACTCATAGTATATTGGTTTTGTCGAATGTCCGTCAGGCCGTCCGTCTGTCCGTCTGTCCGTCTGTCCGTCTGTCCGTCTGTCCGTCTGTCCGTCTGTCTGTCTGGATGAACGCGCGTATTTCCGAAACGATATTAGATAGACTCTTGAAATCTTTTGCGTTATGATTATAGCTATCTGCTTCAGATCAAGTTTATTCCAAATTTATGCCACGCCCACTGGGAGGCTGGCAAATCGATAACATGTCGATACACCTCAAATCACAAATCGATTAAACGTGAATAACTCCCACAATTTTGAAGCTAGAGTAATCAAATTTGGTAGGTATATTGCTGGTGACCTCCCGAAAAAATTGGATCCTAGGTTAATCGGCCACGCCCATTATTACGCCCACCAGCCCCCCTCCAAAATTAATTTGAAATGCTTATATCTCCCGCAGTTTTAGAGCTAAAGTCACCATATTTGGAATATATATTACTGGTGACGTCCTCTACAGATTACAGAAACAAAATTTTGACCACGCCCACTCCCGCCCCCGTAATCGCGAAAATCGATATACATGAATGCACAATTCGATAACACGTGTATATTTCCCGCAATTTTGAAGCTAGAGTCCCCAAATTTATAATTTAGACTAGGGGGCTGACCAGCCCAAAAGATTGCGTCCTGGATTTTCCGGCCACGCCCACTAGAACGCCCCCAGCCACCCCGCCCCCACGAAACACGGAAGCCTATATCTCGCACAGTTTAAGAGCTAGGGCCACCAAAATTGGAGGATAGACTTATTGTCAGCCCCCCTAAAGATCGGCAAAAAATTTTGGGGCCCCGCCCCCTCCCGCCCCCAAAAATCGCGAAAATGTATATCTTCCACAGTTTTAGAGCTAGAGTCACCAAAATTGGAGGATAGACTTATTGTCAGCCCCCCTAAAGATCGGCAAAAAATTTTGGGGCCCCGCCCCCTCCCGCCCCCAAAAATCGCGAAAATTTATATCTTCCACAGTTTCAGAGCTAGAGTCATTAAACTTGGAAGATATAATTCTGGTCAGCCCCTCTAAATATCGGTAAAAAAAAATTTGGGGCCACGCCCCCTCCGCCCCCAAAAATCGCGAAAATGTATATCTTCCACAGTTTTAGAGCTAGAGTCACCAAAATTGGAGGATAGACTTATTGTCAGCCCCCCTAAAGATCGGCAAAAAAATTTGGGGCCCCGCCCCCTCCCGCCCCCCAAAAATAGCGAAAATTTATATCTTCCACAGTTTCAGAGCTAGAGTCATTAAACTTGGAAGATAGAATTCTGGTCAGCCCCTCTAAATATCGGTAAAAAAAAATTTGGGGCCACGCCCCCTCCCGCCCCCAAAAATCGCGAAAATGTATATCTTCCACAGTTTTAGAGCTAGAGTCACCAAAATTGGAGGATAGACTTCTGGTCACCCCCTCTTAAGATCGACCATGCCCCTCCCGTTCCCAAAAACTTGGAATGCCGATTTCGGGTCACCCAAACACCAGCAAAAATTTTCTGTTCACTTGCTTTCAGCTGTTCTTAAAATGGTATCAGAGTATTACGCAGTCGGCTCCGCCCGACTGCAACGTTCTCACTTGTTGTTTTTGCAGTTTCTCAAACTGCTGTTAGCATAAATTTCAAAATTAAAATCGCAACGGCGACATATGCGCTCGAGCGTACCCCCATAGAGTGGGCGGGGCAGGCGCTAAGGGGTTGCTAGCAGGGGGAGGGGCAGCGGCAGGGGTTGCGCTCTCAAAAAGTAATTATTTCAAGCAAAGACGGACGCCAGGGAGGAGTTTGTCCTCTGAGTGTCTTTGTTCAGATCCTCGATGCGCGCTTTTGTTGCAGCTGTCACTTCACTTTGACATTTCGCTGGCATTAACTCAGGCTCTCTCACTCAGTCTCTCTCTCTCTCTCTCTCTCTCTCTCTCTTTTCACTCAGTGCACAGAACAATCGTTCTTGTTTACATGCGCAATAATTATAAAATTTACGTTTGTTGTAATTGTTAAATAAATCAATGTCACGGCGCTTTTCCCAAACTGCATTGTTCGACTCTTTAGCTCTGTATATTATACCCACTCACCCTCTCTCTCTCTCTCACTCTCTCAGCTTTCTGTCTCTGTCACCTTCCCTGAGGGGGGGTTGAGTGCTCTGGAAGTTTTTTGTTTCGATTTAATTGCTTGTTAAAGGCGAATTGTGCAGCCATTGCACGTTGAGTTAATGATCCAGGAATGTGCTGACTTGCAATGGCCTGTGTAAAAGTAGAAAAGTGTAAAACGAAGGGTGAGGGTGGTGCTGGTGGTGGTGGTGTTGGGGCAGGCAGCTCGCTTAAGCTCGGAATGGGGCTTGCTGCAGTTATCTCAAGTGTAATCCAGCATTTGGCATGTGATTTTTGCTGCTGTTTCAGTTGAATTGTATTGTATCTTTAGATTGAAATGAAACAGCAGCATTTAAAATCGATGCGAGCAGTTTGGGGCCATTTGTGTTGTCTGCACAAAACAGGCAAGAAATTGTAAGCTTCTGGGCACACTTTGCATACAAGCATTGTGTTATTTTGGCTTTTCACTAATTTAAATGCTCTTTTCACTTGGGACAAGAAGCATTTTGCTTATGCACTTGACAGCGGAAATATAGTCTTGGTTTCATTTATATATTCGAATTTATTTGTGCAAGCTTTAATATTTTATTTTAATTTATAAATGTTTATTTATCTTAAAAATAAGCTGGAAATTCGTAAAAAGTTCGAAATAAAGCCGTAGCCCATTAAATTTGCTTAAACTTTATTTGTTTAAAATAAAAATTTTGTTTAATATTTTTAAATTATTTATGTTAAAACAAGCTGAAATTTTGTAAAAATTCAAAAGACTATTAAACTTTATTAAGGGTTTTTATTGCTCTAGAACGATTTTTTGTATCTAAAAAATATGCTGAAAATTTGGAATATTTCCTAAAGCAGCTTATGCAAATACACTTACACAAAAACCGAAAACTTTGTACGCTCTAAAAGCTATTGAAAACTCTGAGCCCTTTTTGAGAGCATTCCGATTTCGTTTGATAGTCCAAACATGGTGTTTGCCTCATTTGTTGAAAAGTCTCCACACACACACACACACACATACACACACAATCAATTTGATGTCAAATTTTTTGGACCACAACAATAGAAATGCAGCTTCATTAAATATGAAATTCAAACTAAAAGCAATTGCAGATTGCACTCAAAAGCGCTGAGGAGTGAGACTCAGACGGGCTACAAAAATATTCATGCTGTGTGTGCCGACTTACGAGTATGTCATGTTACCAACTCTTGAGCCCCCCTCTCCATCTCTAGAGTCGGAGACATTTTACAAACATTTTTGCAATTGCTGGGCGAACACACACACAACAAGTGAGAACGTTGCAGTCGGGCGGAGCCGACTGCGTAATACTCTGATACCATTTTAAGAACAGCTGAAAGCAAGTGAACAGAAAATTTTTGCTGGTGTTTGGGTGACCCGAAATCGGCCTTCCAAGTTTTTGGGGACTGGAGGGGCGTGGTCGATCTTAAGAGGGGGGACCAGAAGTCTATCTACCAATTTTGGTGACTCTAGCTCTAAAACTGTGGAAGATATAAGCTTTCGCGATTTTTGGGGGCGGGAGGGGGCGTGGCCCCAAATTTTTTGGCCGATCTTTAGAGGGTGACAGAAGTCTATCTTACACATTTCTTGACTCTAGCTCTAAAACTGTGGAAGATATACATTTTCGCGATTTTTGGGGAGGGAGGGGCGTGGCCCCAAATTTTTTTTTTACCGATATTTAGAGGGCTGACCAGAAGTCTATCTTCCAAGTTTAATGTCTCTAGCTCTGAAACTGTGGAAGATATACATTTTCGCGATTTTTGGGGGCGGGCGGGGGCGTGGCCCCAAAATTTTTGTCCGATCTTTAGAGGACTTGGCCGAAGTCTACCCTCAAAGTTTGGTGGCCCTAGCTCTTAAACTGTGCGAGATATAGGCTTCCGTGTTTCGTGGGGGCGGGGTGGCTGGGGGGCGTTCTAGTGGGCGTGGCCGGAAAATCCAGGACGCAATCTTTTGGGATGGTCAGCCCTAGTCTAAATCCAAATTTGGGGACTCTAGCTTCAAAATTGCGGGAAATATACACGTGTTATCGAATTGTGCATTCATGTATATCGATTTTTGCGATTACGGGGGCGGGAGTGGGCGTGGTCGAAATTTTCTGTAATCTGTAGAGGACGTCACCAGTAATATATATTCCAAATATGGTGACTTTAGCTCTAAAACTGCGGGAAATATAAGCATTTCAAATTAATTTTGGAGGGGGGGCTGGTGGGCGTAATAATGGGCGTGGCCGATTAACCTAGGATCAATTTTTTCGGAGGTCACCAGCAATATACCTACCAAATTTGATTACTCTAGCTTCAAAATTGGGGAGTTATTCACGTTTAATCGATTTGTGATTTGAGGTGAATCGACATGTTATCGATTTGCCAGCCTCCCAGTGGGCGTGGCATAAATTTGGAATAAACTTGATCTGAAGCAGATAGCTATAATCATAACGCAAAAGATTTCAAGAGTCTATCTAATATCGTTTCGGAAATACGTGCGTTCATCCAGACAGACAGACGGACGGACGGACAGACGGACAGACGGACAGACTGACGGCCTGACGGACATTCGACAAAACCAATATACTATGAGTACCTTCGGTATCAGAGTATAAAAAGCGGCCAGCAGCCAAAGCGGCGACTTACACACACAGATACACACAGATACAGATACATATACATAGACACTTGAAGTATTAAATAATTTGGTGCCATTGTGTTGACACCACGACTGGAACTGGGACTATATATACATATATATACATATATTTATATGTGTGTTCATGATTTCAAATTATTTCTTCATTTTGTGCTAAAATATGCAAAAAAAAAAAAAGGAACGAAGCAAGAAACTAGCACAAGGCACAAACATCGTTGGCATCATTGTTAGAAGTGCTCATGCAGAGTATTCAAATTTTATCATATTCTATTTGAAAGTAAATAACTGATATGCGCTTAAAAAAAGAGTATAAGCCGATGAAATGCATAGTTTAATAGTTCTTTAGTTAAACTTGTTTTCAAAACTACAAAATTAATTAAGTTTATAATAAAGAAATGAAAAAATGTATGATTCTGTGCATAGTGATGCAAACTATTGAAATAAATATTTTAAAAATGTTAGACATATTAGATTTCATTCAGCATAATATGAGCTGATGTGCAAAGCATATTTGTAGAAAATACTTACAGTTTGAATTGTTTACATATTTTTATTAAATTATAAGTATTATGAGTACATAAAGTATTTGCTTACAAGGTTAGGGCAATCGATAGTCGATAGTCTCGATTACGCTTTAGTTAATATTTACTTTCGACTTATGTTATTGTTGGCATTGTCGTTGTCTGCATTATTTGCCGTTTGATTCCAACCATTTTTCATCCATGTCTGCATGTTTGCATGCTCTGGCAAAGGACAATAATAATGATGCTGCTCCTTGCCGGCGTTTGGCAGCCCAGACTTGGTGACTTGGTTCTTTTTTCTGTGCCAGTGCATACAAATACATATTACAAGCAACGACTATTTGTATGCATTTCCCATTTGGCTGTTGTCATCTAGAATAAACAACGTAATTGCAAGTTTGTGTGGGCGACACAAAATGCTGGCGACAAATAATCCAAATATACAAATACATACATACATACATATCTAAGAAGTCTCTCGCACATATTTTGCTGGAGTCTTGGACAGCCGTCGTTAATGTCAGCGGCTTTATGATGCAACGACCTTTGACTGGACAGCGTCTTCAAAGTGCCTACCCAGGAAAGGCTCGACACTCGAGCAATACATGCAACATGCAACAGCTACATGCAACATGCTATAAAATTTATGGCACACGTGTATAAACGGCACGCGGCCCGCTGCCCCCTTCCATATCCCATGCCCATGCCCATGCCCATGTCCATTCCCATTCCCATTCCTATTCCGATTCCCATTTCCCATTCCGGGAACACATGGGGGCATCTGCATCTGTGGGAGGCCAAAATGCGAACGCAACGCTCTATGACATCTTCCATCTTCCATGTTGCGAGTTCTTTCCATGTTTACTTCATAATATTTTTTATATGTATTTTTGTTTTAAACCCCAAAACCTTTTACTTGATGCCGCAGTTTTACGAGCTAATCGCGCTGATAGTTGTTCTTGTTGTTGTGCCCGTTTTGTTTCTATGCCCTGTAATTGTCAAAATTGCGGGCAAAGTGGGTAGCTTGTGCTTGTGCGAATTGTTTAAAATATATCAAGCAATACTTATAACCATCAACATGAATTATGCCATCTCAAAGACTTTGAACTTATTTATTAAATGTCAAGGCAAAAATTTAAAATTATAAATTTCCGAAAAATTCAAACTAAATTGGTAAAATGTTTTGTACATCTGAGAAATGTATATAAAGAAATATAAATTCTCTAGTGTTATTTAAATAAACAACATGTTGCTAGCATAACATTTGCCATAAAGTATCTTGAGCTAATCAAATGAAGCTTTGGGTTTTTCATATCATGTTGTTATGCATATCCATAGAGACTTAGACTTAGACTCTTTTATAATATTTTATATTATTATCTAGTTGTTAAATTTAACTTAAACTTCAAGTCTTAAGCTTAGCTTTTTTATAATATTTTATATTATTAGCTAGTTGTAAATGTCATTATAATCTCTTCTATATCACAACACCATATTTAAATGATATATTAATATATGTATATTTTTTAAATATTAAGGGTTACTATAGGGCATCTGCCATTCGAGCTGTATTTATTTTGTTTGTATATACATATAGTTTTTATTTTGCTATTCGCTTTGCCGGCATTGGCTGTCAGTTTTAGAAGCGCCTCTCGTTTTTGTTGGGCAATTAAAGTGCAGTTTTGCTGTGAGACATTTATGCGCCGCAGCCGTCGACTTGTTGAGTGATTTGTACTTTTTTGAGGCACTGTTTGTCGCTGTGTGTGTGTGTGTATGTATGTGTGTGGGCGTGGCCAAACGGCAACTATGTAGCTCAGCAATCAAGTTGTCAAATGTCTTCATCATCACACACACAAACACACACTCAAAACTCAAATTCGATGTACAAATTCAATGTGAATTGTTTGCAAATTTCATTTGGCAGGATCAACAGTAGGAGTAGCGACCAGAACAGGAGCAGCTGCTGGTCACCACCATGGCGAACATGCGGCTAATGTGACCATTCCATTCCATTTCGCTTGGTACTCAGCACTTTTCTGCCACCCCCCACCCCGCAGCTTTAGTTTTTCACAGTTTTCCATTAGCGCAATTTGAAGTTGTTGTTGTTTCTGTTGTTGTTTTTCGCACTTGAACGCATCCCGAAAAATCTATTTCGATTGCGTGTTGCTTGCCCCTATTTCACATGGGTCAATGCAGCGGTCCCGGGGATTACCCAAAAATAATGACGCATAAATCCGGCAAAGGACAAAACGCATTCAATGCTCCCTGATTGCGGCCGGAGAGTGGCTGAGGAGGGGTGGGGGAGGAGTTGGGGTGGTGTTGTGTTGTGTGATCGGTGGTGCGGGGTGGTAAATTGTGGTGATAACAATGCAACTATTCACAATGATGGGCAGAGGGCTAATATTTAAGGTAGCACTACATTTAGAGCAGATATCTTCTTTACAGTTTTGGATAAGTTTCACAACAGTATTTGGTTGATGTGTAGAATGCTTAAGGTAGATTACATTAAATTAGAAATGTTAGTTACAGTTAGGTACAAGTTTCCCAACAGGAATTGCAAGACGTCTTTACTTATATCTGCATAAATATTATTTTAATAATAGCTTTCTATGTTCTATAATTAAACAGCCTTAAATGTGATTTTATGGTTTTCATTATTAAAATGTTCATATTTATGTGTACATATTTTAATAATTTTATATGTATAATTAGAAGCTATGGCAAATAATTTAGTAGTCAATTTTATTGTAATGAAATTTCCCATATATTTATTAAATATTTTTTATGTTTATACTTTAATAGTTACGCAAAGCACAAAATTAAAAAACTCTTTTCTACCTGTTCCCATATTTGTATGTTAAAAATTAAAAAATTTGCATAAAATAATTAGTTAATCATATATATATATATATATGCAAATTTAGCAAACTTCAGAAGGCATCCTTATAGTTCATTCCATTAAAATATATGCACACTTTTGAAAAGAAGCATTCTCCCATTCACTCTTAATTAAACTAAACTCATTTCAAGTCATAAAAAAACGAATGTTTTTGACTAAAAGAATATCGTTCGTTCACATATATGAAATTCAGAACTTTAAGTCTACATAATCCAATAGTTTCTTTTTATATATATATATATTGTTCGTCGACCTTCCTTTTCGACTATTCGCAACTGCAGCGAGCTAATTTTGAATTTTAATTCCGTTTATTGCCGCATTGAGAGCGCAAAAAAAAAGAAGCAGAGAGAATAGCGACTACCAAGAATATGATATGGATGGAGTTGGGAATTTGTAGAAATATGAGTGGCAGCCGCAGCAGACAGAAGATGTAGTCGCATTTTTGGGCATATATTTCTGGCAACCTACTCGGTGGCTGAGCAAAATGCTTGCCAAATGCCGCAGCTAGCTTTGAAGCGCCGCCAAGGGGCAGAGAGACAGTTAGACGGGGGCAGGGGCAGGGGCAGGGTATGTGCAGCTAAGCTGCAGCAGGGGCTGGATGGGAAAGGGGGTAGGAGGCAGGACAGGGACAAGGACGAGGACCACTCGATGCGACAATTGTTGAAATTTAAGAGGACGAGCGACGCATGTTGCAAAATGTCGCAATTTGCTGGCACGTGATGTGAAAAATGATGCACACACGCACACACACACTTTCACACACACACACACACACCATTGGGTGATCGGATCACAACATAATCTGAGCCACGTTATCACTTTGGTAAACAGTACATTCGAAGCGGCCAGCTCGAATATCAATCAATTGCACAGACACCCCACCCTCTCTCTATATATATATACACATATAATCTGTAAGATACTCAACACATTTTGCAAATTGCTGGGAACAGCGCAACGGGGTTGAAACATTTAAAAAAAAAAAAACGAAAGCGGGAAATAAAAGTAATTTCAAATTGATTTTGTCAACTCGTGAAGGTTATCAGCAAATCACGCGCTTGGCGATAAGGCTGCTAAACAAAAACGAAAAAAAACCACCGAATACTAAATACTTTGAGCTCATCTTGTCACTTGAGACTTCTCAAGTCTGGCAAACATCTAGCATCAAATTTCAATTGAAGTGGTTCCATTCAAATGGGGGGAAAAAGGTCACACATAAATATACAAAACAAAAAGAGCGCTTTGTAACAACATTTGGAAGGCAATGCGATAAAGTTGCAACTTTATTAGATTTTTATTATTGGAAAAAAAAATTGTTTATGTTGCGGTAATAAAAATGAAGGCCGCAGCTTAGAATTTTATAAAAATGAACTAGTTTTTTTGTATATACTATACAGTTTTTGTTAGTTAAGCTGACTTTAAAAAACGAGTCTGAAGCTAGGTATCAGAAACGTTTATTTTAGTTTTATATGTATATATGTATATATGTTTATATCTTTATGTTGATATCTTTAAAGTTCTATCGAAACAATTAATACTTCTACCTTAGTTTTACAACTATATTACATTTATTATATCATTATATTCAGTGTCAATGCACATTTGAAGCATTTGTAGAACAGGTTCTATTATAATACAAATGAACTAATCACAATTTATTACTCATTTGCTGAACTGGTTTGCAACTTAAAATCTTGACCTATGGTAATAACGCAATCTCAATGTATAATATATAGATCAACTGTGCTATATGGTATGAATTATATTATATAAAATTCACAAAAATTGCATTCCAATTTCAATGGGCTTTAGGCTGCGCAAAACAACAAAAAATTATAACAAAATAAGAGCAAGCCTTGAATTTAATATAAACACTGGCTAATCTAGCTTAATGCTAAAATAACTGAATACGCCTGGAAATAGGGTAAACACCCTATGTAGCTTGCCAAATAAAAAAAAAAAAAAAAAAAAATAAAAAAAGAATACAAAAACAAATGTTAAGTTTTGCAGTTGAAATTATGATTATATTATGATTAAAATACAAAAATGCTGTCACAATATCTATATAGCCTTCAGTTTTGTTTTATTTCACATACAAAGTGGTTGATGTTTATTGTGTCCCAGTATGGAAAGTTCATTCAGCTTGTATATAATATATATGATGTTTATAGCAAGCCCGATTTGCATAGCATCTGGACAATTTTACTGTTCATTCCCACCATCGTCCAATCAAATTGTAGATGAACTAAAATACACAATTCAAAAGCAGGCAGATAAACTACGTGAACTAACTGAGGTGCAAAAACTATTTGAGAAAAGTGATCAAGGCAATTTGGATCATACATTGGAGCTAGCCGATTTGACAAATAAGTTAAATCTACTGCCACAAACTATAGAAAATAAATTGGAACGACTGCAGGCATATCTTTCTAATTCTATTGGAATAAAAACCGAATTGGCATTTTGCCAAACCAAGCTAAACGACATTGAGAAGCAAATTGAAGAAAAAAACTATGATGCACTGATAGAAAAAGCAGCTGAAATGGCGGAAATTATCGGCCAAAAAGATGACGAGATTGCAAATCTCAAAAGCAAAGTGAACTCGAATGCTGAACTATTGACAGACTTAAGAGAGCGACAGCTTAAGGAAAAGGATAATGAAATCTTCAAACAGTCCAAGATCCTGCAAAGTCAAGAAACTCAAATACGGCAACTCCAAAGCGAAACGGCAATTATTAAAACGCTAGAAAGTCGACTTTCTGCTTATGGCAACTGTTGTCAGGCCAAAAACTGCCTGCAATTTGGCAACTCGTCGGATGTCCATGTGCTGAGAGTGTCCGGTGCTAAGCCCTTTGAGGCACTGTGCAATGGACGCATTGCGGGACCCGGCTGGACAGTGGTACAAACTCGTTTGAATGGCAGCGTTGATTTCTATCGCAATTGGAGCGATTATCGAGATGGTTTTGGTAGTTTGCAAGGCGAGTTTTTCATGGGACTGGAGAAACTGCACCGGATGACTGCCTCCGAGCCCCATGAGCTCCACATTCAGCTGGAGGATTTCAACAGTACGCAACGCTATGCACGCTACAATAACTTCCAAATCGGTGGTGCCAATGAGAACTATGTCCTGAAATCCCTGGGTAAATACTCTGGCACAGCGGGAGATTCACTGCGGCTCAACCTGGGAGCGAAATTCAGTACATTTGACAGAGACAACGACTCGGATGAGGGTAACTGTGCCGAGGCACTAGTCGGCGCTTGGTGGTACCCCAAATATGGCCTAAGGTGCTTAAGGCTTCTATCCGAAAGTAATTTTGCATAATTCAATTCAATATTTATTGCCAGCAATCTGAATGGAAGGTATCTGGTGGGAGATTCGGATTATGGTAGTGCAAATGATGGCATCTTCTGGGACTCTTGGCTGGGCTATGATTATTCACTGAAAACCGTTCACATGATGATACGACCCACATCTGTGTGATGTAACTGAATAAACATTGTTAATTTAATATTTGATATTTACAAATCAAATATTAATATTATGCCATGTGTTTCTTTTTACTGATGAATTCAATTTAATGTGTAAAACTTATAGCAAATAAATCACGAATGAATTTCATGAAGAATTTAAATTATATGAAATATACAAGTATACTGTTAAAATTCTTTGAATAACCATAAATTTTTATCAAATTTAATGAACAGTTTAAACATAATTAAATGAAATGAAACTATACTTTATAAATGTATTATGTGTATATTGGATTCTTAGAATAAACATATATATTATATGCTTTATCAGTCAATGTATACTATAAATATACCCTGTAATGAGCATATTTAATGCAGTTGCTTGATTGACAGCTATGAAGTCCTGAAGTTAAGCTTATGACATTCTATACACATACATAATCGCGAGTTTTGAAGCGTATCTAGCAAAAAATCATTTCCAAACGAAAAAATGCAAGTCTTTCCAGAGTATTTTATAATCGGAGTAAAAAAAGATTCAACCTGCAGCACTTATCGCATTATATATTATTTATGAAATAAATGTGCCAATTCAAAATGAATGTCCAGACAGTGGGATTTTAGCTGCAGTTAAGTAAACAAGCGCAACGCAATTATTTAATTCGGAATAAATCAATTGCTTATATTTGTATATATAAAATATAAAATATAGAATGCAAATGTTAAGAGTGCTAGTGATTCTAGTGCTGACATGTCCAAGTCTGCGTGCCGAGTCCCCAACTGGCGAGGGCGGTTCGGCGAGTTTTGGGGAGCTAATGTTGCGAATTCAGCAATATGAAAGCAGCATTCAGACTAACGAGAAAGAGTCACAAGAATTGGATGCCGAAATCAACGAAATCGACTGTCTAAAGCACTTACCAACCTATTTGGAAGAGTTTAATACACTGCGTGATCAAGTTAAGCGACTCGATGAGATTACACACATATTGGACATATATAGAGCAGAACTCTTGAAACGGGAACCAATCCTGTGCTTACCCGATCAGAAACTAACGGGAACCTATGAAATAGCCACCTCAATTGAAACCTTCAAAGTGCACTGTTGGGGTGATAATATAACCGGACCCGGCTGGATTGTTATACAGCAGCGCATAAGTGACAGTTTCAGCTTTCAACAAAGCCGTTCTAACTATGAGCGTGGATTTGGAGACGAGGATAATTTCTTCATTGGCCTGCAAAAACTGCAGCAGCTAACCGCACTAAAACCACACGAGTTGGTCATAAAGCTAGAAAATCTACAAGGCGAGACTAGATATGCCCATTATACTCATTTCCAGATCGGCAATAGTCGGGAGACATACAAGCTTAAGTCTTTGGGTGAATATACCGGCAATGCTGGTGATGCTTTGAAATATGCTCTAAGCAAGGAATTTACCATTTCCAATATCAATTCTGGTTGGTGGATTGGAAACGATTTTCAGGGAGCTGAAAGGTACATAATCAGTTGAGAGTTTATTAAAATGGATCTATGTACTTATATGACTTTTGATTTTCTCCTTTTAGTAATCTGAATGCAATAAGTAGCCAATGGACAACCTGGCCGGATAGTTTTAGATCTGTGCAAATGATGATACGTCCCAAAATGATTACGAACAATTGCCCTGTAATAAAGAAGACAGTTTTTTCGTGGTTCAATTAAACAATTACCAAGTTGTCAGCTATTAGAAGGAGCAGACTTTAACTGAGAGTAATTTAACGAATTGCCAAACCCAAAGAAGCAATGATTCAAATCAACTTTGTGCCAATAATAAATTTAGGCCCAAACTATCGACGACTGATAGCTGCCAGCTTTTTTTTAATGTACAGGGTACGCCTCACATCAAAATACCTGGTTTGAAAAATTTTGATGCTGACTGCGACTCGGATTGGACAGTTATACAAAAGGGCCAAGAGAATGCGAGTTTTCTGATAGACTCAGAGTATTTGTATAGCGTAACCAGCTCACAGGACCACGAACTACTTATATATGTACTGGACAACATGAATAACTTCTATTACGGCCATTACACTTACTTTGAAGTTGGCGATGCACTGCGAGAATATAAACTGAATATATTGGGTAAATTCTCCGGCAACTGGTATTATACATTAAAATATACATCTTACATTGTAATGATGCGACCAGCAACTAAAGCTAACTTGATGAACTAAACTAGCAAGCGAAAGTAACAAAAAATGTGAAAGCAATCAATATTTATATTCTTAAAATATATATAAAACACTAATTTAAATTACTATAGTTTTATATATATATATATATATAAAACACTAATTTAAATTACTATATAGTTTTATATATATACATATAAATATATATATAATAATAAAACTTACTATTGTTTTTCATTTAATTCTTTTTGCTAAATAATAGTTATTAGATGGTATCGATCTAAAGTCTTTAAGCTATTTAATGTGCCTTGTTTGGAACATATTTCATAACATTTTATTTTTACTTTTTTCCCAATACTGTATAAAATTAATATAGGCAACCTTTTTTGAAAATATATCATTAACAATCGAAAGACATGCAATAATAATTAGAACTATATAATATATATTGTATTATATAAAATATAAACTTATTTTTAGCTTTTCTTAGAATCTACATTTGATATATGGAGAACATTGTTGACAAAATGTATGAAAAATTTAAAATAATCAGAAATAGTATGATGAATTTTTTGATTTTTTAAAATTTGAAGAACAATCAAAGGCAATATATATGAAATATGACTATTGCTTTGAGCAATGTTTATCATCCGCTTCTCTACGAAATGGGGTCAAGTTCAGGCTGAGAAATGATGAATCGGTCGTTTGAGGAAAAGGTCAGACCACAGTTCCGCCCTTATCTCAAACAGATCAAACGAAATATTCAAATACAATGAGACAACTAACCGCCGACTTTCGGCTGTGTAAGCTATAAAAAAACAACTAGAAACAGAACTCGGCGAATATGAGGCAACTTATACACAAATGTGAGCTCATTTCTATGCAATTAGAAGCAAAGACCCCGCGATCCCGATACATAAAAAAACAACCAAAAAAAAAAAAACTATACCAAAATGTAACAAATAGTAAATTTCATTTTGGGTTTTTTATGTTGGGACAATAAAAGCCACACACGCTGTCTGCCCACAACGATGGGTACCATCATATCTAAAACTGGCGACACTTGACAATGGCGACGTGTGGTCCATGGACTGAGGGACTTGGGACTGAGGGACTTGTGACTTGGGAACTGAGTTATGAAACACTCTCGGAAAGAAAGCAAGAAAAAGTCGTGCAATAAATAAAATGCTTCAAAGTGCACTTAAGATAAAAGTGGAAACAATAAGAGCAGGCCACAAAAAAAAACTCAAATATTCAAAACCGAACAAATGTGGGTCAAGTTATAGTTTTGTAACTCATTCAAAAATGTACGATTTGCTTTTAGGTTGCCATTGAATTTGGCCTGGCAAATTGAGTTATCAACACTTTGTTGGTTTCAATGTCAGACGAAATCAATAAATCGCATAGATATAGATACCCATTACTTCCAGGTGATTAGACGTGTGTCCATCTCTCACACACCACTGTGCATGTCTCGTATGCACAAAAGGTAAATCCACAGCATACGCTCCTATACATATACCTATACCTCTAGCTGAAACCCAGACCAGATACCGAAAAATCCGGACGCACTTACGCCTGACTGCGTTTTTCACACGTAGCAGGCCAAAAATCATGAGGCAAATTATTTTTGGGGTCATGCGAGGGTCGATTTGTCGGCTTGCCAGCCAAAAATAGCTGTCAATGGCCAAAGTTTGTTGGCCACGTTTGCCAAAAAGGTCGGCTGCCAAGACGATACCCACAATAATTTATAATTCAATAAGTTAAAGTTGAATGCAGTCCAACAGCGTTAGCTTGTGCCTTTACACTGCAAGAAAACTGCAGTTGTAAGTCAATTGCTGCTGATTTTTACCAAGTATTAATAAATACCTATTATATTGTTGTAATATTAATTAGCATATAACACGCTTCTTATTAAATTTAAATATTTATATTTCATTACACAATTATTTGGTTGCATACTTTTAATAATTTTGAGCTGAATAATACGTATATTATTATAGTTTAAATAAATTTGATTATACAAACAATTTGTATTAAGATATATTTTATAATTTAAATGTTATATATCATATTTTAAATTTTTCATAAAATATATAATATATTTTGTATTTTATATTTTACATTTTATATATAATGTTATAATTTTTCTATATTTTACATATTATATTTAATATTATATTTTTTTATATTTTATCAATAAGAATTCCGTTCAGATATTTTTAGATATTTTCTAGGCCATAACAATAAATATAACAAATTGTTTGAACTAAAAAATCGCTTTACTTATTTTTTTAATACAACATTTTCAATACTTCGAAATTTGTATTAGTTCTCAAAATCTAAAGCTTAAATGCTTAATTTCTGTGAACTTTGACTTGCCAAGAGTAAAAAAACCTCTTAGAAATACTTTACTAAATTCAAATTAGTTTTGAATTTAATGTTTATAATGTTTTACATATATAAGCAGTTAGTTATTAAATAAGCCAGCCAATTGTTGACTGTGTAGGAAAGGAGTTGAGGCACACACAAACACACACACACACTGGTAGGCATGTGTGTTGGCCCGGGGGCGCATGCCACACAATTCACCTTGAAGGCAACTCAGAAGCGAAGATTAATTGCTGCAGCGCCTTTTGTTGCCGCCACTTATCTTGCCCCCTCTCTCTCTCTCTCTCTCTCTCTCGTTGTGCCTATCTGCGCGATAAGGAATTTTATTCGCTGCCCAGTCCCTAAAGCGTACCTAACCCGTTTTACCTTAAAGGCAAGCAGCCAGCACACACGTAATTGCATTTTGTTTGGCATCTCATTTTAGTTACGGTCGAGCAAACTGGGCAACTGGGCAACTGGGAAACTGGCGACTCGAGTTAAGTTGAGTTGAGTCAAGTCGCCTCTTGATGATGTGGATAACGCGCCTACGAGCATAGGTGTCGCCAAAGCGATTAGGCAACAACAACTATAATAACAATGAGTGCCCACCATGAATCAAAACCAAGTTTACCAGCAGCACAGTCAGACATACATACATAGTTAGATAAGGGGGCTACGGCAACTAGAACTGACTGTCTTGTCTGACTGACTCGATTCGTTAACGCCGCCGACTGTCACATGATTTTGAATAATGCGGCGCTCATTTGAATTATTGTTGTCGCCACGACGACCCTCGAAAGTGGTCCCAACAATGCAGTTGGCCAAAAGGGGCCCCAGTACCCTTTTAGCCCGAATTCGAGCAAACGACAATTTGTCTGTCTGTCTGTCTGTCTGGCTTTCTGTCAGAAAAGTGCCGAGTGATCTAACGATGCTGTTCCATTTGACTGTGATAAGAGAAATGAACTACATAGATGAGTTTGATTATTGAGAAGTGGAAATAAAAGCAAAGGTAAAGGATAGAATGGAATGACAAGGTAATGAGCTGATGGGAAGGTATTTTGATAGACAAACATAAGAAGCTGTAACTTTATAGAGGGTTTAGCTGTGATTTTCCCAAATCTTCTATTATATTATAATTTTTTTAATTTTTAAAATATTTATAATATATGTTTTGTTTTATTGTTATTATTATTATTTTTATAATTAATTATTAAATATTATTTTAATAGTATATACAATCCAGACTTTATTTGCTACTTAATCTTTAAATCTCATTATTTTATAAATTTTTTTTTCATATTTCGTATTTTTAAAATGGATGCGTTTATAATATTTTTTGTTTTGTTTTATTGTTATTATTATTATTTTTATAATTAATTTTTAAATATTATTTTAATATTATATGCAATCCAGACTTTATTTGTTACATAAACTTTCCATCTCATTATTTTATAAATTTTATTTTCATATTTCGTATTTTTAAAATGGAAGCGTTTAGCAGCTTTATGATTAAACTATAATACATAAAGGCTCCATTTTATTTCAAATACTTATTAAATGCCTAGCACTAGCCTAATCAATGAGTCTCTATTGGAATGCAATCAACAGTTAGCTTCTTTTTTTTCAAATTTGAATGCATTTGTTAATTATTTATCTCACATGCTTAGAAATAATTTGTAACCTTTTGCCAAGCAGATACCAATCGGATGGTAATTTTTTCGTTGAACCTACTAACACTTGATGATTAAGCGATGCCTTTCAATAGTCACCTGTTCGGTTTCGGAACATAAAATAGATGCATTTTATAATTTGTTTGGAACGTTACGAGCGGCGCCTCCAAAACCAAATGAAACGCGCTACTCGAGTTGGTCTTTTGCTTGGAGGAGGGGGCAGAGTGAAAGTAATTTTTGGTATTTTTATGACAAGAGACAGCGCTACAAAGGGAGAGAGGGAAAGAGGGAAAGAGGGAGAGAGGGAATGCCATTAAGAGTGCATTCCTTTAGTTGTGGAGCTTGTCAAAGCATTTTGGGTGTTGAAAGCTCTTGAGCGTAAAGAGCACATCTCAGCACTTTACACCGAATTGCTTAATCCAAGTGGGTCCCCTTAGCCCCCCTCTCGCATTCCTTTATTGAGACGAAAACGATTAAAATAATTGGCTCGCGACGACTTGGTTTTTGTGTAAAAGCCATTTGCATCTGATTTATTGCATTATAAATTGTGCGCATGCCTAAGTAGCTATGATTTTTAGAAAGTTGTCGTCATTTTTGAGTAGCCGCCGCTATAGACAATACTTTACATACTACGCTCGTATTTTATTGACGACCCATTCATAAATTATGCCTAATGAGCCACAGACAGACAGACAGCGCCTCCAAACAAAAGTTGTTCGTTCTGCATTACATACAGCTTCTCGAAAAGCTTCTTTGGCCATGCTATCGAATTATAATTGGAATGGAATGTGCAATGAGGCATCCAACAAATGCGAAAACTTAATGCGGCTATGCATCAAGTTGATCTAAATCCAATCGGAATTATTTAGAACTTGATTACACAATTGGCATTTGTGAGCATAAGAAAGTATACCATAACATTATATATCCAATTTAGTTTAATTTATCTATATTTCAACACATTTTTAGTATTATTTCACATACAAGAATTTAAAGTTAAAAATTTATTTAATTGGCTTAATTGCATTTAAAAAATATTTATACAGACATATTAATCAAATTTACATACTAAATAAATTTTCAAACTATTTTTTCTGTGTTTATTATTGTTTTCTGATTTTATTGATATTATTTATCAAATGGTTTGATTTATTTGTATACTGTTACTACAATTTCCTATAATTTCTTATTATAATATGTATTTTGTAATATATTAATTTATTTATCAAATTTTAATGCTTAATTAGCATTAAAAAGCATTTCGAAGAAAACCTAAGCAAAAATGTGAATTATCGTTTTTTATACCCTGAACCCATTAAAAATGGGTAAAAAGGGTATTATGGTTTTGTGCAAATGTATGTAACAGGCATAAGGAAGCATCTCCGACCATATAAAGTATATATATTATTGATCAGTATCAATAGCCGAGTCGATCTGGCCATGTCCGTCTGTCTGTCCGTCTGTCCGTCTGTCTGTCTGTATGAACACACAGATATCAGAGACTACAAGAGCTAGAGACTTCATATTTGGAACATAAGTTCTCCTAATCCCGGGACAGATCAAGTTTATTAAAATTTATCGATAGCTCGTCCCGTTCAAAAGTTATCGATAAATTTCGATTTTAGACCAGCGTTTTTTGGATATAACTTACAAGTTATAAGAGCTAGAGGCCCCTAATTTGACATGTATAATCTCGAATAGCATACACATGTAACAAATATTTCACTTTTTGGATACCACCCCCCAAACCCCCCAAAAGTTAAAAAAACCCATTTTTGAAGGTACGACCTTGCAATTTGGTTTGGTAACACATATTATCGACAATTGTTTGCCCCAAAAATTTCAATATGATCGGACAATAAACACAGAAGTTATTTAAGATTTAACTTTCCATTGTGTGGGGCTCAGCGAAAGAGCAAGCTAACTGCTTAAACCGCTGGCACTGCTTGTACTGCTTGTACTGCAGCATGTGTGTGTTTAGAGTAGTACGAATGATTGTAAGGACTGGGTTCAGGGTATCTCCTAGTCGGGCACTCCCGACTAGAGCACTCTTACTTGTTCTTATTTTATTTTAATAAATTTCTACATGTTTAAATGAGTTAATTACTTTTTTATAAATTGTTTTGTGTATTATTTATATTTATTTATTTACATATTCGTGAGATTTTAATACTAACCAAAAATCTAGAGCACATTTGAATATGTTTCAAAGAAATTGTACACATAGAAGAGAAAACAATTTGTGTTCCCTTTACAGCTGTCTATTAGCTTTAATTTGTTGCACCTAAGGACACGTTTTCTTTGCTATGCATATCTTAAGGTATACAAAAAACCTAATCGCCTATTGGTAAACAAATTGTCATCTGCCCACGCAATTTGCGAGCAAACTCTAAAAAATAGAAACCTTTTAGAGCGAGTGAAACCTTTTTTGGATTACTCGACTCGGTAAAATAACAAATTGTCGACTGATGAATCCCTTTTTATTATGGTGGTTTATTCAGATGACAGTGTAAATTTCCTATCAGTGGCAAATATTTACCAACAACTGATCAAAAGGCGAACACCGCACAAAAACTGAGTGGTGGTAAGGAAGGGAAGGTGGGGCTGGGGGTGGGGCTGGGGGTGGGGCAACGGCGCGTGTTGCGTTCTGGTTATTAATCAAAAGTATACAATTTTTTAATGATGTTGGCGCACGACATCATCTTGTTGTTGCTGTTGTTGTTGTTGCCATTGCACGGCTGCGATAATATTTGGATTAGTTCAAGTCAATTGCATCTTGGCCAACAGTTGGAAGGCGACGCGTGTCCTGGCCAAGGAGCAGGACTGCAATGAGACGAAGCTAATGTTGCACACGTGGCCAAGCGATGGCTGCACTACCCAAGTGGGCGGTGGGTGGCTATATATACTATATATGTACATATATATATATATGTGTGTGTGTGTGTGTGTGTCTTTCAGATAGCCAGCCAAGAAAGCAATGTTAAATGTTGTGTTAAGATTAGCAAACGGCCAAACAGCCAAACAGCCACAAAAGCGGCTTAGCGAGTTCGCTTTTTTTTTGGGGGGGCAAGGGTTCAGTTTCGTTTTCGGTTTCGGTTTTGGGCTTTTTTCTACGTGCGCCGTATTAACAAAATCGAAAGCGAAATCGGTTTTAGAATCGGAATGCGGGCGACATTATCGGCAAACAAACTGTACAGCTCATTCTTATGGTTTTTGCTATGATCCTTGACTGCCTAATGTTGTCTCGCCAGGACGTTGAAAGCCGCAGGTGTTGCCCCAGTCAGTCATAAAATATGCTCACACTGCGCATAATTTATGGCCATAACCACAAAATAGTGAAGGAAAAACATGCTAAATGCTAAACAAACTTCAGACTTCAGTTAGCTTATCTGCGACTTTTGGTTGCAGGCGCCTCTGCAAACAAGCGGATTGAATCCCAGATAGAAGACAGAGTATTTAACACCTTGAATTCGTTGCGTGTGGTCTGTCAATTAAATGAGATAGTAGTGAGTGCATCTTATCAGTAAATATTTTTAAGATATCTATGAAATAAAGCGCCTTTTAAATGATTTTTAATACAAAAACAAACTTTGGAGTATGAGTTTACTTTATATAAACTTTTAATATGTGTCATAAGTGCAGAAGCATTCAATTTAGAATAAAACTAGTTAATAAACAATAAACAAAATGGATTCGGGCTTGTAAAACGTTTCAGTTTGCACAAAGTTACAGAAGCTGGATATAATCGTTGAACAATTGAAAATTAAATAAGAAAATTGTATTTTATTTTGAAAAGCATTTCTGATATGCAATATGCATCGCAAAATATTTCCAATCCCAAAAAATGTCTTTGAACTAATATCGAGTTTACAAAGGCTCTCAAAATAAAGTCGACAATTTAACAGAAATTGTGTGTGCAAATCGTAATGCAGAAAGATTCTTACACCAGTGGCACACCTGACTCAGTCTTTAAGCTCTCTTTGCTATTTCCAACTCTTTCGTTCTGTCATACACACACACTAATACACACACACACGCACACACACACACACTAACACACACACACACACAATCATAACTGTGCTGTGGGCAAATTGAATGGCAAATTTGTCTGCACGCAGCAACAGCAAAAAAAACTTTTTAATTGAAAAACAATTTTTTGCAATTTTCTTGTTCAATTTTTTGGAATTTCACATTGCAGCAGTTGGGCAATGGGAATGGAAATGGAAATGGGAGACTCCTTGCGCTCTTTTTCGGACAGTTGAACTTTCATAAATGTTATTGAGTTATTTTCTTTCTTTTTTTTTGGTGTGTATTTTGCTTGCAATTTGTGTAACTAGTTTCTGTAACTCGTACGCAGTGTGTTGGGGGTAGTTGCTTACTGGGTGGGGCTGGCTGTTGGTTGGAGGTGGGGGTGGTGCTGTGGAGTGTCGGCCATTTATTGACTTGACTTCCGTGCGTATGTCGCAATTTCCGGTTTACGGCAAACGAAATAAAAACGTAATTTAATGCCATATAACGCAGGAGGATTCCATCGAGAAGGGAGGGGGATGGTGCTACAGCTGGTGGTGCTGCAGCCCCACGTTTTACTCTGCCCCGTTAATTGAAATCATAAGATTGGCTACTTTATGTGACAGACAGTGGGACAGCAATTAAAATCGCGAAGCCGACAACTTTATTGATCTATCTATTATAATTTTTCACACTTTTCTGCGTTGAGTTTTTCACTTTTGAGTCGCGAGTTTGGAATCGCAATTCGCATGCAAATGCACTTGGGTATATTCATCGTTTTTATGCGCCACATTGATAAGCAGGACTCAGTGAAAGACACACTGACGTTAAGCCACTTTGTGTGAATGGACAGCGAGGGCTGATCGATAAATGATCACTTTGATCACAAATCTGACTTTGTAATTGCAATCTGTTTGACATACTAACAATTTATTTATGGTTTTTGTTTATTTGAAACCAAAAATGTATTCGGTATATTGTTTTTGATTTGAAGAAAAGTTACGCTGCTGAGTAGTCAATAAATATATAAGTTATACTTGATTTTAAAATGCTCTCAATGCATTTTGTTAATACTAATCTTTAATTTTGTTAATATAATCATATATATATAAAAAAAATAAATGTATTGATGTTTAAATTTGGTGACTTCATTCGCTTTCTAAAAGTCAGATAATTTAAGCGAATTCTAAATCGGCTCTAAAAATGCTTGAATTTAATTTACACAAATTTTCTGTCAAATTAATTGTTTTAGATTGATTAAATTATTACTTAAATTAATTATTATTTTATTATGGTACTAGTCACAAATAATTATATAAAATAAGTGATATATATTTATTTAGCTCTGATCTAAGTTCATAAGTTTATTATGTTCCTATGGCGACCGTTTTACATGTGACTGTGACATTTGTTAAATGCAGAAACTTGTCAATCCACCCTCGCTGAGCCGCAGCCAATGAGCGTGTGCTCAGTCACTGACCAATTGTGAGCACACACACACACACACACACTGACACGCACACCTGCCGCTGAGCCGCTGAGCCGCTGAGCCACTAAAGTCACCTGGTTTATGGCATCCATGAAACTGCGGGCGCTCCATTTGCACATCTCCGATGCGGGCTAAGCTCTCGTTCCCCTTTCCCGTTTCCCGTTTCCAATCTCCCACTCACCTCTCCCCTGTCGCTGTCGCATTAAAGCGGATCAGTCACTGGAGTGGCTGCAAGTTTATAGGCAGCCTAGAGATAAGCATTGCAGCCAAAGCTGAGCAGGTTGAGTTGGGTTTGGGTTTGGGTTCAACAAACTAAACAATGGACCACTTAATTGAATTACCATCATCGAATGATCCAACTGCAGCCGCATCGAATGCCAATGAAAAATCGCCAGACGGATGGATCATCATGTGCATTTTGTTGAAAGTTCATCCAATTGCTGACACATTAGCGCATAATTTGACAAATAGCTTACACATTCCCCTCCTGCTCCCTGCTCCCTGCCCCTCTGGAATGCTCCTTCTCGACTCTGACTCCGTCTGCTCTCTTAATTAACCGCTTCGGTTAGAACAGAAATTAACTCGATTGCGCGTTAATTAGACACGCTGCGTTTAATGAACTCAATGTCAGTGTGAGTGTGTGGGTGTATATGTATGTGTGGGTGTGTGGGTGTGTAGATTCATTTTAGGCCCTGGTCAGCGAGCAACGGGTTCATGTTACTGATTCCATGGGGTCATCGACAAATCTATGAGAATTGGTTGCGCTACAATTGAGCATTACGTATGTATAAAATCAGCTTTTGATTTCCAAAAGTAATCTTCTTATTTAACATTAAATTGATTCGAACTCCCAATAATGCGAGATATTGCATTAAGATTTTATTAATTTATGTTTCTTAAAAACTAACTATCTGACCATATCGCAGATGTTATACAGAATTAATAAATAATATGACTATTATACTTTAAATTTTAAAGAAAACGAGCTATATCTTTGTGCATAACTATCTGGCCGGATCGCAGAAGTTGTTGAGTATTTATAAGATTTTCTGCAGCTAATATGCAAAAATATTAAAATTTCCGAATTTTATGACAGTTGTATTCAAAATTTAATAAACAAATCAGAACAGATTTTTTGAAAATTACTTTACGCACGCGGATTTTATTTTACAACGTATATAGGTAAATATAGAAATTTATTAATTTAACATTTTTATTTAAAGTTTACAACGTATTTAGGAATTTTACATTTTTATTTAAAATTGTAAAGAAACCAAATTGTAACTTTAAGCATAAGTATCTGGACGGAATTAAGATTTTATTAAGAATATTTTGAAGATTTAATGCTTTTAATATTCATTGTATTTAGTAATCCATAGATTATGCGTTTTCCACAATAACCTGTTGTGGCACAGGTCATCAATAAGAACTATCAATCTGTTTGATTTATCTATCTATGTGTGCATGGTTACGTGCTTAACCTTAACATTCCCATTCCCATTGCCAATCCCAATCCCAATCCCATTCCCATCCTCCCGTTCAACTGTTTAGCTACCGCAAGTGCATCCATGAGATACTCGAGTATCGGCACGCGTTCGATTCCCGCACGGCCCATTGAGTGTGCAAATAAATGCGCTTAATTAATTGCATTTTTGCACTTTTGAGTGGTGGGGCCAAAACCCAAGCCCGATGCCAAACACCGCCTTCCAATCGATGATGCCGATGCAGAGGAGCGAGGGTGAGAGACGGAGAGAGTAGCGTATGGAAGTCGACTTCAAATATGCATCAATAAACTCAATTAAACGTAAACGAGAAGCGCTTCAAATCAAATGAGCAGCAGCTGCAAATGTGAGCAGCTTCCTCTCTCTCTCTCTCTCTCTCGCTCTCTCTTTAAGCTTATAGTGCGGGGAAGTAGTGGGTGGTAATGATGATGTACTTCTTAATACCCTCTAGATGTACAAATAATCAAATGGGGTACTACATTTATATATGTATATTTTAACTATTTGTAGACATAAAATATCAGAAGCCAAACAATAAAATAGCGAAACAATAATATATAAAAATAAAAATTAAATATGAAATATAACAAATGATTATGAATATTTTATATATATAATATTTCTTAAACGTGTCTTAAAGTAGGCTTTTTCGATTTCAATTAAATATACATTACCATTTTTTAGTATAGATACTATATTGCAGATATCATACATATTAAAAAAAAACCATTCAAAATCAAAAGTTATTCAGAAATATGTTAGCTATGGAAAAATGGAGCTGTTATCAGGAATCTATACAATTTAAATATTTTTATTTATTAAATTTAAATAAATTAAAAATTTATATTAAATGAATGAGAACATCCAAAGCATATAATAATTATAAAATTCGCCAACAAATATGCTTATATGCTTATTTCATAATATTGATACTCAAATTGAAAAAATTTCCATGTCTTATATCACTATTTAAATATATTGTGTTAAAGTTATATATTATAATTGATTTATAATAAATTTAGTTTTATAATATTATATAGTTATATTATTTTTAATATCTGTATAAAAGAAATATTATCTTTTGAAAAGTTTGATTGCCTCTAAACTGCTAACACACTACACGACACTACTTTATCGCTCTCGGCTTTTATAAATTTATAGAATAAAATGTAGTCTTATAATAGCTGAAATATATTCAACTTAGTCATATTTAGATTTTGGGAATAAAAACAAACTGTAAAATGTATAGGGTATTGGCTAGTCTAGCACTCAACTCGACTCGACCTGCTTGCCATGCTTAGTTTGCCATATTTTCTTTTCACTCAGGTCTTGGCCTGGATAGCATTGGGCATTAGTTGGTTGTCATGGACATGTAGGAAGCTGGGGATTTGCCAAAGGCCAACTGATAAACTGTGGGGGCAAATGTATCTCAGATCTTGGCTTGTTTGGCCTTAGCTATAGCCTGCCTCTAAACAGTTTCAGTTGAAGTTGATGTGGCACAAACGCATCTCTCAATGGCTACATTTGTTATTGTACAACATTTGGACATGGCATCAAACCGAACAAATCCCTTCGAACTTTGAGTGTTAATTGAGTGGGGGGGGCACCGAGGTGTAGGGAAGTGGGGGCGCCATAAAATTAGCCAAAAGCAAACAAATAAAAACATCAAATAAATAAATCAATTTGAAACGAGACTCGCACCCATTGCACTACATTTCCTTTTGGGAACTGGCTCTCTCTCTCTCTCTCTTGCTCGGTTTTCATTTCCATTTTCATTTCTTATTTAGTTTGAGTTTCACTTTGAAATGCAAACCGAGAAACGTGGCGCATCCGCTAATTATGCCCCGGCCTATAAACCGAACTACCCCCCGCAAGTGTGTGTCTGTGTGTGTGTAAACAATTCTTGAAATTGTACCAAAAATGTGTTCTAAAAGTAACTTTAAACCCTTTACACATAGAGCATTTCATTCAATTGCCTTTGACTGATGCGTTTGGGCAGCTGATGTTTAGCTGTTTTTGGAGTATTCAAGGGGGGGCGATTTACAGATCAAAGTGTTCGCTTTTTCTTCTCTTCTCGACTCTTTTTTGTTTTGACAAAAACAAACATTGGCCAGCGTTTTATTTACATTGGCTTCCGGTTGAGTTTGGTTTTTCGGTCTTTTTCTACAGCATTTCATTTGTTGTTCTAGCGAAATAAAAAGCGAAAAATATGCTCGGCCTTTGACTGTAGAATTTCGACTGCAAGCGTAAACAATCCAAATCAGTCAACTAACAATGCAACTAACTTGGCCAACTTCAAAGGGGAAATGATATCATGGACATAGCTCTGCGATAAGATCTCTTCACATCAGTTTGGCTAGCATTTTAGTGAATTGAATTCAAGGCAAAGCCGAAAAAAATGGTCTTGCTCAACTTTAAACTCACGACTCCGCATTCAATTTCCTATTGCATACACGTTCCCTATTATATTCTATACTCTTCTATATATATACTCTGCGTATTATCTGCAATGCTTATCGAAAAGCCATAAAGTTTTCATTATTACGCATTTACCGTTGCCTCTTTCTCTCTCTCTCTAGTTTAATTACGTTTCATACTAAACCCGAAAAAGGGCCACAACCAAAACAAAGCGACAACAAAAAAGCCCAACTCCAAGGCAAAACCAAAGCCCAACAAAGGGCCAAAGAAGTCGCTGAGCTTCCATTTCTGAATCACGTGCCATGCGCAACGTTCTAAATTTCAATTGAATTCAATTTAATTAGCCGAAAGCGTAAGAAAAATACCAACCAGCTTTATTATTATGTCTCCTGGCTAATGGCAATTTGTATGCATCGAAGCCATCGGGCCAAAGTTCTCGCATAGGCGTGGACAATAATGAAACTGACATAATTTGCATTTAATAGTGTTCTGCCTTATACACTTTTTTCGGGTCGTGTGCCATGAGAAGTTGTAAGTTGTAACTGCAAGTAGCACTGAGAATGCTTATTTAGCTATGCTTAAGCAAAGCTGAAGTTAACTGTACAGTAAGCTTAACTAGTTAGAGAAGAGCAGCTTGGGACAAGATTATCAACACTTGGCTTTATTTGGTAAGCTTCAAAAGTATTGCATATGCTTTAATCTTAATTGAAATCAGTTTTATTAGAGACTTGAAGAATCTTGAATATCTTTTTAAATTTATTAATTTCCTTCCATATTTAAAGAGGTTTTTGTTTATTTCATTGATCTTACTCAATAATTTTGTTGATGCTTTTATCTGTTTTTTCTACAATATAAAATTCTTTTTAATTCAACCAATTTATTTTAAGCCAATTTACATTTTTGAGAATATTTATGTGTTTTTGTTCATTTATTGGATCTTGCTTGCTTTAATCAACTTTCAAGTGCTTAGAATATGTTTGTTTAGCGTCCATTTAGCTAAAGTCTTAAGACTCTTACTTTAATAATTTTTCCAGGAAACTTAAAACTAATTTTATGAATTAGTAATATTTACATAGAATTTTACTTTATATAGGAATAAAGTCAAAATATAAATTACACGCTAATTTAAATAATTTTATTAAGTCTTTTAGCATTTTCATAGCTATAAATGCTTATTGTTGATATTTTTTTAACTTGCTTGCAACTTCAATCAATTTTTATCAGTTTTAGCTGTGTATTCGAATATTCGATTATATTCAAAGCCTGTAAAACTAGGTATTTTTTACAGAATACTTACAATAATGAATGAATGAATTTGAAGTCTAAAACTATCTGGCATAATTAAAGGTATCTTTGCCTTGCCTAAACTTTTCAGTCAATAAGAGATATTGGCTGTGAATTTGGCCAACTGCGGCTGGCCAAAAAAGCCACAATTCGCATTGGCAAATGTAGGACTAACTCGGCCCAGGATATTTAATTTGCAGCCATAATTTCATTAGAGCAACAATGCTTGCCCACTTTTACGGCACCACCCAACCACGCAACCCACCGTCCAAACTTCTCTTTAGCTGTTGTTGGAAATTCAATCAGAGCGCCAATAGAATTCGCCTGCATGCTCCTGATCCTGGTCCTGGCAGGATATGCGGATGTGCGGCGGGCTTATCAACGGTATACGCATTTCAAAGCAAACACTTTAGGCAGATTTATGCACACACACTCACACACTCGCACACACACCGACACACACACACACGCAAAGTTTATCTTTCGCTTTGTGGTGGCGCCATTTTCAAGGACAATTCAGCTATGCAACACATCAAATGGCTGCCAGGACACCAAATGGGGTACACAGCTCTCTCTCTCTCTCTCTCTTTCTCATCTGCATATTTATTAATTTGTGTAGCTGTATCTGTATTTGTATTTGTATTCGTTTTCGTATTTACACGCTGCTAACATATTCATAGACAATTGGCAAATGTAATTAAATACGTTTACAAAAGCTTTTGTTTCTGTAGTTTGGGGTTTTTGCGCTACGTTTGTGTTTTGTGGACTGGTTGCCAACAATGGCCATCAATTGTGGAATATGAGTCTTGTTAAAACTTCCAAAAGCTAATTAAGCTGGCAACATTTTGATACATTCTCATTCATTCGTTTTGTGGCAATTTCGATTTATCTAATTAGACATTGAATACTTGTAACAATTACAATTCATTTAACGAATGGGTGTCTTTCTAACTATTCATATCTTCGTTATACAATCTATATGACATTCATTATATATGTTGTTAAGAGTATTTGAACTAGTTGGCGAGATAGTCTAATAATTGTTCTAATGAATAGATCCTAAAAGCAACTAAAGGTTTATTTATTTATATAATTTTTAGTTATTTCTAAGTTATTTTTATTTATTTATTTATTGTCGACTATTGACAGTCGATACAAAAATGTATACAAAATTATAAAATATTGAAAAATATAAATACACGTTAATAAAAGCTACAAAGTTCAAAATACCTTAAGTTCTGGGGATATTAATAAAAAATAATAAAAAATATTAATATATTTACTTATTTATTCAGTGTTTAAGACTACAATATAATTAAAACAACAATAAAATGGAAGAATTTAGCAAATAAATATATGTAAATTTAAAATTAAATTTATATGGGTATATTTCAATATAAATTACGTAGATAAATAACAATTTATAGCTGAATAACATTCTGGCTTCGATATAGTTTTAGTTAGCAGCTATATGATAGTATATTTAGTTATCAAACTTAAAAGGCTTAGAGACCAGTTTGTTTGTCCCAGCTGATATTTGAAATCGGTTTTATTTTGCTTTGTTCTAATCCTTGCAAAGAGTCTTTTTAGTTTTGGGCATCTAACCTCTAACCTCTTACTCCAAACATAATCGCGAGACAATCCCATCTGCTGCTTCTCACATGGCAACTGTATCGCTGAGATTCTCAAACCAATTGTCCCCCCACCCAGCAAAGTTTTATTAGAAAGCAAAACTTTCTTTTAGTGATTTTTTCGTCGTTTGTATAGCTTTGCCCACAGCTGAGCCTGCAAAATCAAATGGCAGAAAAGTTGCCTCTCCATTGCCATTGGTGGCACCCAATAACAATGGGGTTGACAGTGGTACCAGGTCTTATGAGATTAGCAAACGTTAAGCGGATTGTAAATTTATAAATAGCATCAAATGTTATTGTATGCAGTTGCTTTGAAATGTCATTAGAGTTGAGTTCTTTTTCTTTTCACACACACACACATTAAGCATACAGAACTTTAACTGAAATCCTTTTTTGGGTTGCGCCCAGGCGAAGTGGGTGGTGGTTAGTTTGTGGGTGGGGCTGGGGACTGGGGGCTGGGGGCTGGTGGCTTTGCCTTACATTTGTCAACTTGTCATCCTTGTCGCCTTGACAATGGATGCTGGATGGATGCGTCGCGTCTTGGCAATTAGTTAATGTCAAACAGGGTAGCGAACAATGACGCTAGCTGAAAGTGACAATTAAATGTTAGAGCTATTAAATAGACAACGCATCGAGTCAAATTGTCGATAGTTAGTCAAGCTTTAGAGTTTTCACTGAGCTTAATTGTTTGCACTTGATTCTCACAATGGCGCATTTAGAATACTTATAGCTACAAGTTTGCTTAATTGCATTTAGTTTTGGCTTTTGAGCTCACTTATAATTATATTTAAAATTAGTTTCGATTTTAATTTGATCGAAAACCAAGTTTTCATTATAAGATTGTCTTTAATATTATTCATTCTTCCAATCAATTTAGCTTTTGTGGGCTTTACAATGACTTCTTTAATGAGTAAATGTTTTTTTCTAAGAAAGAAATGAAATTTTCAATAATCGATAAAACTTAAATGGCCTAAGGATTTAAAATCGATTCAGTTTTGACAAAGTTATGGCAGTTTTATATGTTTGAAATGCATTTATATAGATTATACTGGCTCTATTTTGGCTTGTGCTTAGTAGAAAATCGAAAAATGCAGATTAAAATATTAAAATTGTTGTTTAACATAGTTGAATTCGTGATGCTTATGGCCATTCTTAGTTAGTGTCATTTATTTAAGAGCAGAACAGTTCCATGTTTAGATAATACTTATTTATATGCAATATAAAAGTTCTGCCAAGTCTTACATATGTTGTTCTATTACTTAAGATTAATCGAGATCTTAATTGCCATTTGCAGCTGGTGTCAATTGTATACATGGGGGCAAAACAGGATATTTAGCGAATCCTAATGAATGGAGCCAGTCTAGAAGCTGAGGCGCAACTTAATCAGCGCATAAGAAAAGGTCAAGTACGAGTGCTTCGCTAATTTGTTGTCTCCCTCCGCACGTGTGTATGTGTGTGTGTGTGGGTGTCCCTCTCTGTGTGTGTGAGTGTGTGTGTGTGTGCGAGACATTGTCAAGTGTTGTGGCTTTGTCACGTAGCAAAAACTTGACTCCAACTTGCAGCACTCGTACGGTTTGGTTTGGTTTGGCGGCTAATGAGACCAACAGCCGGCGGCCAAAAGCCCAGACCGACCCCAACTTCAGCTCCAGCTCCAGCTCCAGTTTGGGCTTTTGGCGGCAGCTGCACGAGCGAAAAGGCAAATGTGCGGCATGGGGCATGCGGCATGGGGCATGCGGCATGAGGCATGAGGCAAAGCGGCATATAGCATATAACATGGGGCGGATGCGGCAATTTCAGCCTGAAATCGATATGGCATCAAAGCAAAGGCACATTTATGCCATTATATGCAGCTCAGTACACAGTGAGAAAAACGATTGGCTTGCCATACAATTTCTTCTAATTTTTTAAAGCTATCTTATTCAAATTGTTTAAGCTTCAATATTAATTATATTCAAAATTACAAGAAGTTTTTTATTTGTTGTAAATATTTCATGAAAACAAATTTATAAATATAATAAATACATATCTTTATACTTACAAATTTTATCATATTTGTATCCCACTCTGTTCAATTCAAAATTCACAAAAAAGCGTACATAAATATCTGTAAACAAAGAATTCTTTAAATTTGTACAGTAAAAATTCTATCAAGTAGTAAAATGATTCTAAAATGTTGTTAGTGTCTTAACTATTAATTTTTGTACACATAATTCGTTGTTTTATGCCGATATTAATTTTTAAAAAAGGTTTCTTAGGATTGTTAAGAACAACATGAGTTATTACAAGAAATACACACGTTTTGAGCTGTGTAGTCGTACTAGTAGTTGGGATCTGGGTCTTTGGCGTAGGAGAGATGCCCCCAGCAATGTTGTCTGATATATTTTTATTATGCTAAAATAATCGGCATAGACAGGCGGTTCGCGTTTTCGGTTAGCTTAGCAACCAAAAATTATCTGAGAGATGCATCTGAATATTACAAACAAAAGATAAAAGCCAAATGCAACGACAAACACCGCACCAGTTGCTGACTGCCCCCCCTTGGTACACCCCCCCCTGATAGTTGTTGTTGTTGTTGTTAGTAGTAGTTGGGTACATGAAATGGCTGCTGCTCCGTTTGCCTTTCGCTTGCAGCCACGCAAAAGGTGATTTATTTGAACATGGTTATCAACTTAGTAGAATAACAGGAGCAGAAAGCGCCGCACCGCAACAACAACAACAACAACAACAGCAACCACTGTGCAGCCCCCCTTCGAAAAAAACAATGAAGAACAAACAATGCAACGCGCTCGCAACTTGAACTTGTGGCTAGAAAGTGCAGAGCCCGTAAGATACGATTGCATTTACATGCATCCGTATCGGTATCAGAGCGCCTGCATCGGGGCGTGTGTGTGTCCATAGATCCCCCCTGCCCCCTGTCCGCCCTCTATACTACTATCTGCCCCTCTCTCTCCATCTGCATCTCCATCTGTTGCGCCCAAGACACACACCCACAGCTGCAAGAGGCACGAAGCAGCGATCTGAGTCTGAGTCTGAGTCCAAGTCGGACGTTGGGTTTTTGGGTTGGGGTTTGTGGCAACCGGCATACAATTTGGCCGGCAGCGAAATTTATTTGAAATCAATGCTTCTTGTTGCATTCTTCAGTTGCTCTGTGCCACAAAAGTTGTATTTTTTGTTTCCTTGCCCGACTGTTGTTGCACCAGCAGCAGCAGCAGCAGCAGCAGCGGCAGCGGCAGCCGTTACAGCAAATAGTGGCAACTGCTGCGACGCTACATCTCTACTCATGTGGCATATTGATTCATTGAGTAAATAGGCAATGGTTCGAAAATATGGCACTCTTTACTACTACTGCTATACGTTTTCAAAGATATATATCAAGACTTTGTTTTTCTGTTTTTATAATAAAAGAATATAGCTATGGCTTTGAAGTCTTTATTATTAAAAATAATCCAACTGAGCTCTTGCATTTTTCTTCGAAACTTTTACTATTTTACTATTTATGCAAATAATGAAACTCAACTATAAAGTATTTCTTACTAATTTAAAACTTCTCAGTTTATTATTTTTTATTAATAAAAATAATGCAGCAAAGAAAATATTATTTTTTTTATATTATTAACTAAAAAGAAGAAGTCTTTTATGCAATAATATTAGAGTTTTTATAAATATTTTTAAACCTAAGATAATAATAATAATAATGAAGTTATAATCAATTATTTGAGATTTTACAAAAGTAAAACTCCAATTGTTTTAAAATTGAAAAAAAAATTTATATTTGATGTATGATGTATGATTAAAAATTTATTGACATTATATTTAGTCGTTCACAAATATCCTGGTCGACGGTTTTTTAGTCGAGATCAAATATAATAAGTTAATTTTGTGTTTTTCTTACTATCTTATAATATAATTTAAACTTTCAAGTTTATACTATATATAAGTATACTCAAAATGTTCTACAACTAGTTAAGATCCTTATAAAAATTAAAATTAATTTTCTTTGTGAAGGCTTACTACAAAAATCACTAAAGCCGCATAAAGAAAAAATGTGTTAGATTTGGCTTTTTTAGAGGCACTGTGGCCAGCGAAAGACTATAATTGAATAGCGCATACATATATGCATATATTGTGTATATATATATATATATATATATAGAATAGTCAGCTTTATAGTTAGGATCTAGGCGTATGTGTGTGCCTGTATTGCTATTTATTATGCATTTCTTTATGATGATTTCGAGCGGCAGCTGATTTAATGTGCATGTCTCTCTCTCTCTCTCTCTCTCTCTCTCTCTCTCTGTATCTGTCTGTTTTTGTCTCTCTCTGGCCGTAACGGTCACGAGTTTTGGGGGCAATGTTAACACCGGCCCGGATTTTGGCCAGGGATAAAGTAATATTTGACCATTAAAATGCAGTTGCTGCCACACAGTCCATGGGAAATGATAATGAAGTCAAACGGTAAACGGATGGGCTTGCAACTGCAACTGCAACAAGTTGCCAGCTGCCTAGTTGAGTGAAATCGATACATATTAGAACTGCAGGCAGTCAGCAGTCAGTTGTTGTTATTGTTGTCTTTGACTTTGAGAAGCAAACAACAACAACAACAACAGCAGCAGCAACAACAAAGTTGCACATCAAATGCATTTCGTTGGGTTTATTGTATGCGAGACTGGCTTTGGCTACGCTTTTGATTTTCATTTTCAGCTTGATTTTGATTTTCAATTTGTTTGCCACTGCAACGACCACCTTGAAGTTCGAGTCGAGTTTGCCTGCTGCCAGGCAAGTACGAGAAAAACCCCAATACACAAGTTTGCTCAAAATTGTAATTTCCAAAACAAAGTTTACGCTTTCCCAAAAAAAATCTCTGCTTAAACCAATAGACAAGCATCTGCCGACTGTAAAAGTGTGAAATGCCATTGCCATGCTATTTACCTATGCATTTAGAGGCCTCTTAGCTCAGCTCTTTGCCTTCCTTCTTTTTCTGTTTTGTTTTGTGTGTGTTGGCGGCGACAGCGCTTTGATTAATGCCAAACTGCGCACAATTCACAAGATCTGCTTTAGCTGCACAGGTTTTCAGTTTTCAGCATTTTCAGTTTTCGGTGCGCGATTCACACATTATTCATGTGCATTGTTCCGCGCATCTGCGAAAATAAACAAAATCTAGACTCGAGAATCTGCAACCATTCTTTAAGGTACACAGAGCTACCAATCCGCATACCCAACCTCGGACTGCCTCTACTTCTGCCTCTCCTCCCACTTCAATCCCCTCCCTCTGTGCCAGCTCAATTCTCGGTCTCTGTGCAAATTCAATGGCTCTTTGCATACATTTGCGTTTAGGCAGCCATGCGTAGCCAGAAAGGCCACAATACAACTAAGTACATTAAACCGAAACGAGATCGAACAATCAACATTGCTCTGACAACGACTTGAAGATACGCTGTAGCTCTTAACAGAGCTGTTTATACCCTGAATGCATTACAAATGGGTAAAAAAGGGTATAGTGAAGTTGTGCAAAAGTTCGTAGCAGTCATATGAAATCATCTCTGACATTATAAAGCATTATTGAACAGCCGAGTTGATCTAGCCATGTTTCGTCTATCGATCTATCTATCTATCTGTCTATCCATCTATCCGTCTGTCTGTCTGTCCATCTGTATGAACACGCGTATATCAGAGACTATAAGTTTTCGATGTCCCTAGTCACATCAAGCTTCTTTCATTTTATCGATAGCTCGTCCCGTTCAAAAGTTATCGATACATGTCGATTTCAGACCACTGTTTTTTTGGTCATAAGTTGAAAGTCTTAAGAGATATAGACACCAAATCTGATATGTAATATAAATGTAAGAAATATTTCACTTTTATTAGTTTAACGAAGTAGTCTTGGAACCATATGTGTGTCTATAAATAAAATATCGATACTTCTGGATTGTTGAAATTGTGCGTGCTACTTTAAATTGTGCCATCAAATCACTTAAGAGCAAAGTCAATACATTAAGCTAAGTCACAAACATTAAGCTAAGATGCGGATTTTTGGTCTGCACTCATATATTTTTTTATTCTGATAGTTATTCTATTCGCTTTGTTTTCAAATTGATTTGTTTAACAAACAAAGTTGAGGAACAGCTAAGCTTCAAGAACTTGTCAAAACGCTTAAGCCAATTGTCGGATGTTAATAAATAAATATGTTCCTCTAAGAGAGGAAAGAAAGCAGAAGACATGGGAGTCTATTGGAAATATTCTGATACACAATGACACAAGCTTAAATAGAGCATCCCGCAAAACATATTATTCAGCTTCAAAAGGACTCATCTGAAAAGTAGCTCTGGAAAGCAAACAACCAGGGTCAGTTTGTATTGAGCTGTACCTAGGTCCTCCTAATGGGGTCAACTATCGCAATCGAATTTAAGGAGGAGCAAACACGAAAGACGCGCCAGAACTATGAAAAACTTGGTGGCAATACGGATAGCGAAGTAATCTTACCCGAAGCACAACAGTTCACTCAATACCAATCAAACCTTACTTATAGTACAAACGAAACTAAAGACACTACTGTGATCATTGATCATACTTGTGCGATCAACTTGTACCGTATGGTAATGCAATGCCACGCAGACCACGCCCACTCTCGCACCCGTAATCGCGAAAATCGATATACCCGAATGTACAAATCGATAACACGTGCATATTTCCCGCCATTTTAAAGCTAGAGTCACCAAATTTGTGTAAGTGCAAGTAAATTAAGTGTATATGCCAGTAGTGAAATGTATTATGAAAAGTACCCGAAAGCTTATATATCGATATATATCGATATATGCATATTATAGTTCTAAGTCAGCTCTCTTTGTGCCTGCAATCATCAGATTTCAATATACTCTTGAATACGCTGCAAATTCTATCAAAAAAGGCAGCTAGCAAAAGGCAAAAGGAATTGCAAGCGTCTCTCTTGCAACTTGCAACGTCGCCAGCGGCTGCACAACAACAACAACAACAGCGAACAATGGCCATTGAGTTGCTGTTGTTGTTGCTGCTGTTGCAGCCTGCCCAAAAACAAAGGCCAAATAACAACAAAGCGCAAGAAAAGAGGCAAGAAAAAAATAAAACCGACGAGAAATATGTATATCAGATTTAAAATAAATGTTACTGCGCGGCTCATTATGCTGCGCTTACACACAGGACTGTCCCCAACCCCCCTTCTGTACCAACCCCCGCCACTCCCCCTCAAACTCAAATGTGGCTGCTGCGCATGCTCAACGGTTTGGTTGCACTTAATGGCCGGGACAATCAGTGGCTGCCCCTAAAACCTGCTTCAGCTTCAGAATGCCAGCCAACAACAACATGTTGGCTAGTTAGCTGCAGGTAAGAAAAGCAGAAGAGGTAAAAAAAGAAAACCTAGCCATGGCCAACGCATTTCGTATTCGCATTTAAATAAACATTTTTCAGAGTTCTTTTGCAGGAGCGCGCATTGTTGAGATCTTGGCGCAAGTTGCCACAGTTGCTGCCACAGTTGCAAATAGCCCAACTTTCACTCCATAGAACGATGGCACGTGCAGCTAGCTACTTTTCAACCTTACCCACCTGCTCGTCCACCTCTACCTTCTATCAAATTTGCATGCACATTTCATATTTTGCTTTGCTGCGCCTTCGACGTCGACTTCGACGCCGTCTGCAAGACGGCAAAACAACTTAATCGATTAATGTTCATTTGCAATTTGTTATCGAGTGCTCGTATCTTGCAACGTGTGCAACGTGTGCTGCACAAATTTGTTGCAAGCGATTAGCGCAACAAAAAAATTGCAATGCCATTCGCTTATTAATTACCCACGATAAGCAGCCACTGAGTGACGCATTTGTTAGTGTGCCCCCCAACCCCCCAACCCCCCACTGCCCCACTCCTTTAGATTTTAGCAACTGCGTAAAAAAGTTGCGTGCAGCTTTTGGAGGCAACTCCAACCAAGGGCAGCTCGACGACATTCTTCACTGTCTGTTGCCAATTATGATTGAATTTTTGAAATTATTATCCCTAGCTGGAGACAAGTTTTTTACTTTACCCCCATTGCTGCCTGGCGGCATATTTTGTCACTCCTTTGAATGAAAATACTTTGAAAATGTCGCGCATTTTTTTGTCATAAACATTCTGAAGGCAATCAGGCGGCAAGCAAGCATCTTTAACAGCAAACAGTGTTGTTAAAGAGCAAAAGAGGACAGCTAAAGCTCAGATTGTAAGATTGCTGGCCAGTCTTGTCAAACATAAACATATTTCTTACAAATATTACTAAGCTTGCGAATTCAATTTGTAAATATAATCAAGTATTTACAGACCAAAAGATTAAAGCTATAGCTCAGTTTGTTAGAGCAGGCCAGTGTTGTCAAACATAAATATAAAGCATCTTTAAAATCAAACAGTGCTGTTAAAGAGCAAAAGATGACAGCTGAAGTACAGATTGTAAGATTGCTGGACTGTGTTGTCAAACATAAATATATTACCAAACTTGGGAATACAATTTATAAATATATTCGTACGAATTTTTAATGTTGGAATTGTATTTTCTTGTTTTCTCTACATTGTAAAATTATCTTGAGATTCTTTTGTATTTTTAAATAAAACCAAGACATTTATTTAAAACAAATTATGTCATTTCTTTATATTTCGACCTTGGATAGTTTTATGTTAAAATAAAATGTGACACAATTTTAAGATTTATTTATTTCTTCCTTTTTTTAAAAAACATTGACGTCAATTTCTATATATTTGAATATTGGACAGTATTCTCTTCAACATTTCACATTTTAAAGATTTATGTTTTAATTTCTTTTGCTATATTTTATGATATTCCCCAAAGACTTCAAACTGTTCAAATTGAAAAACTCTTGTCACATATTCTGATATATATTTGCCAGCAAATTGGCAGCCCAATTTTCCTAGCTAGATAGGTCGACGGAAAATGTAAATTCAATAAATTCCGCAGCGCGCCTACTTGACTTGAAAATGCTCCGTAAAATGTTGCCAAAAGGATCAAGGGGAGAAGGAGGGATGGGGCATGGGGCATGGGGATGTGGGCAATGTGGGCAGGTTGAAGCATAGCCTGTGGCAACATGGAGTCTTAGAGACTAGCAGACGTTGCAACTGTGCAACAGTGCAACCGTTGCCACATTTTTCATGCAGCATATTTATGTTACTTTAATGTTTTTGTTGCATTTGCATAAAAACTCGTTGGCCCCGTTGCCAGTTTTGAGTCACTTTATTATTGCTATATACATATATATATATATATATATATATATATATATTTGTCTACTCTCAGGTATTTTACACGTGGGTAGGACTTATACAAATTTGAAAAGCACACAATTGGGAATTGGATTCGGATTCGGAATCGGGTTTTTGGGATTTGTCTGAATGAAGCAATCACCACCACGTGTGGCAGCGATAAATAAATACAGCAACAGCAACAACAACAACAACAACAACGCTGTCTTTGGCCATTTCTGCCAATAAATTGCACCAAATGAGCATTTAGCATTTTTAACGCCTCTTGGCTTAAGCCCCACAGCGATAAGGCGACACGCAATGTTTTTGTGTCCCCCCCAACAAACTGAGACCCAGACTCAAATCTCAGAGTGTTGTTCTTGTTGTTGTTGCTGTTGCATGTGGGGCACGTGAGCGAGAAACTTTTGACACGCCATATGTTGTGCTTGCAAAGAGATCCCGTCAATGCACAGTCACAAATTTCCTTTGATATTTACTTGTTTGTATTGTTGTGTTTAACATTAACTCAAATAAGTATTAATTAACTTTAAAGCTCAACAAATGTATGTTGTTTTAAATTCATATTATTTTAAGCAAAAATATAGTTTGAAAAACTCCACAGATTAATTTTTAATATTTTTGTTATTAGTACAATAATTATTGTTATTTTATTAAAACAAAAATATTAAAAAATTCCTCTGTGAAATTTTTCAAAGTATTTTTTATTATTTTTTTTTAATTATATATAAATATGCAGCAATAAATTTAATTTCATTCGCGTGCTTAAAAATGCTTTATGGAGTTTTTCAAAATATTTTCCTAATTAATTTCTTATTTTTTTAAAATATATTTCGTTTCATACGTATTTTTAAAGTATTTTTTAATTTAAATTCCAAATAAGAGTCATTGAATCGATTAAAACAAAAAGTGGAGCGCAAAAAAACTCTTATTTTTGAAGAACAGGATAAGTTTGCATATTTAATTATTATAAAATAAATATATTTAAGCACTTAGTGCTTGGATCTTAAAAAAAACCATATAGTAACAATTATGTCACAATTTAAATGTGAAAATTGAGAATATGAGTTAATTCACAATTTGTATGATTAAATATATATATATAAAATACAATTTCGTTTTTTACACAGCAAAAAAAATGAAAAATGGAGCTTAAAATCGAATACTTCCATTAATTCAAATTCAAATTGTATTTAATTTGGCATTTTAATAATCAAATGCATTACTATTTAATTTGAATACAAAAGTAAAACAAAAGTGGAAGTATTCGATTTTATGTAGCATTTGTATTCTGTGTAAATGCAACCCAATTTTGTACTGTGTATGAAAGAGTCTGTGTGCAGGGCTTAAAGGATGTGCTGCTGGGTGTCAACAGCTAGGCAGGAGCAGCAGCAGGAGCAGCAGCCCGCTCATCATCGTATCATCATTATCACGCACGCACATGGCACAGAGCATCCAAAGAGCAAATCTCACCAGACACACAGATACTCTGTCCCTGTCCCTGCCCTGTCCCAGCTTTTGTGTGTCATTAGGCGCTGGGCACTCGACTGTGCCCTGTGCCCGCTGTTTGTCACCTCGTTCAAGTGTCCAGCCTTCGCCTCTAATGAAGTCGTGTCTATCTCTCTCTCTCTCTCTCTGTCTCTCTCTACCTATCTACCTGTGCAGTCTTTACACTGCACTACACTGTACTACACTGCACACGAATCCAGTTCGGTCCACGGTCATGTGCATTGCCCTGTCCAACTGCAAATGAACTTCGTTTAACGAAGTGCGCCTAAAACACGAAGTCTGTCTCTGCCTTCGGCTTGTGGAACTTGTTTCCCATCTCGTTCGTTTCACTTGCAGCTGTGTTTCGCATTCCACTCGTTTCGCCTTGGCACGTGTAGCGCTCCATGTTGAGCAACATTTCTCACTGGCAACAGGTTTTGCGGCTGGACAACTGACTGACTAAATGGGTTAAGAGTTTATACAGAAGTAGCTAACAGCATTGAAAGCTGTTAACTTTTATAACAGAGGAATGATATATCCCATTAGGCTTATATTTCATATTGATGCATTTTCTAAAGGCATAACTTTGTCAAAATTGAACCGATTTTAAAGATCGAGGCTAATTTGTTCATGGTTTACTCTTCCTCTTTCTTTATTCTACATTTAAGTCTCATTTTTTTTACTTTTTTCCAAAAAAAAGCATTTACTACTTTAGAAATTACATTTGAAGACTTGAAACTAACATAACTTGGCCAAAACTGATCCGATTTTCAAAAGCAATGTCTGTTTGGTAATGTTTTGGCCTCTACGATAATACTGTATTCAAATCTAAAAACGAAATTCTCGGTCCAAATTCATGCTCTAATTCCTATCCAACAAAACTTGAAAAGTCATATTTTCTGTAAACACTTCTGTCGCTTCTTTTACACTGCGGGTCAACAAATCTTAACTGTGGCTAACAAGTTGTAAGCAGTTTAAATACCAATCGGATGACTACTTCATAGGGTTCTAGCCTCAAGTGTGCTTTTGAAAAGTTCATGCACAAGTTCTTTTTCTCTTTCTTTGATTACTTCATTAAGAGGACGGCAACGGCAACTGCTGATAATAATAATTATGCCTCTCCATAACTTGATCTTTTTGTGCCAACTCACTGCAATGCCACCCACGGCATACATATGTACATACATCTATGTATATGAGGTTTACATAGACATCTGTATATATTGTTTGTTATATTGCCAAAGCCAAACAACTCACGATATTCTAATTAAAACACACATACGCAGACCGTATCACACAAACATCATCATACCATTGTCATCATCATCATCTCGACTCGACTCGACTCGCTTTGCGGTGTGTGAACTTCAATTCGATGAATTTACATTGAAGTATGATGAGGCACTTTTTGGCAGAGTGTGCCAAGTCATGTGGACAAAGCTAATGTCTGTGGACTTAAATGTGGATGTGTCGATCTGAACGTGAATGTGTATTGCTGGATTGCTGGATTTCTATAGTCAGTCAATGGATCGGATTGCGGCTACATATAGAAGGCTACTCGTGTCTGCTATGTCTCGATGACATATTCCATTAAAAACAAGCAAGCATGTATTGTCAGACAGTTTGTGTATGCTCGGCATAAAGATGCCCTGTAAACAAGTAGCTTTGCCTTATTATTGTTAAGAATTAGACCTTCATATTTGTATGTGCTTTAAACAATCCAAGGATTTTGAATCAATATTCTTTTCTGTATATTTTAGACTACATATTTGCTAAAAGAATATTTTTTTGTAAAACAAAAAAACTATTGAAATATTTATAGCTTTGTGGTTTATTTGTTATGTAAATTGTATGTAATAAAACATTTGAAAAAATATTGTTTAGTTTAATTAGTTTTAATTTCCCTACATTTATGTATATTTTTAGCGTGCTAGTCACTATAGAACTATCATATTTTATGCTTATAGTACAATTAAATCTGAAATAACTTTAGTTTCCTAGTTTTTTGAAATCAATGTTTTTTTTTGGTTTTTTATACTTTCCTTTTTTATTTCCCTCATATTTTTACACTGAAATTAAAGTATGTTTTGCCTTATTATTTGATTACCCTATCATCCTATTTTGTTTAATACACATTTTAACTGCAACTAACGAACTACTATTTATGACTTCTATTGTAATTGAAAAATTATAAAAAAAATTTAAATACTTTAGAGATGAAATTTGTTGTATAGCCTCAAGATGCCTTACGTTGAATTGCTCTGTTGGGACAGGGTATCTGTGAAAAGGCAGAGTGTGGCCCACATCTGGGCACATGCATTGCATGCACACCTCATTCTCATTCTCATTTCTAGGCTACCTGACGGGACAGCTCATTGGGAATGTTATATGTGGGTTTGGCAGGCCCGAAATAAGAGCGGGTCGCTCGGTTGCGCATGCTCAGAGAAAGATCAGGCAGACCCAGACCCAGACCCATAACACATGTGTGTATGTGTGTGTGTGTGTGTGTGTGAAACAAACCCAAAAAGTCGTCTAATAAATTGACATTTATAAATAGTTCAGAGCAAGCGAGAGAGAGAATTGAGAATGCGTGCACATGTGTCTGCATATTGGAAGGGTCTGTTACCTATGGGCTCTACATATGCTCCAATAACCACCAACTACATATACATATACATATAACTCAAGGGCAATGAGCTGCATAATTGCGCTGAGTAATTCTCACATTAGTTTTTCGGGTCGACGGACAAAATATGTTTGGTAATTTTCCTATTTTCCCGAACTGCATTTGTTTCATTTAAAATAGAAATGAATCCATAAAACGAACGGCAGTGAAAGTGTGACTAATGTTGGAACTTATCACTTTGCCGCAGGTATAATTAGCTCAACTGTGTTCACTATTGATATCAGCATTAGTATTGCCTAATGATTATATTTATAGCTTTTATTATAGTTTGATATTTTTATGAATAATTACGTGTGAGATTAAAGCAGGGGAATTTGCTTAGATTAGAGCGTTTACTTTGTGTGTATTAAACTATTATTTATATAACAGTAGTAAACTAAACATATTGCATTTCAAAACAATAATCCAACAAGTTCATTACTCTTTTTCAAATATTATTTATTATTCGCAATATTACAATTCTAAAGCGATTCGTAAATAACAAAATAAATATTGCATGGACAGTTTTTCAAAAGTTGTCAGATTGTTAAAAGCATAATCAGAGATAAAGGTATTTTAGACATATTCCTATTTAAAAGGAAGCTAAAGTTAAGCTAAGAAGGCAGATATAAGTTTAAATACACATAAGTAAATATCACAAAACATAACAAAAAACACATTTATTTGCTCATTATTATCCAATTATTTTGACTCACATGAGAAGCCCAATTAAAGAGTCAGTTTGAATGACAAGTCTACATTATAACTTGTCCAGTGCCGTCAATTAGTGGACTCACATTCTAAAGGGTCTCCTTCTGACATTTGATAGCTGATAAGGTGCACAACTTTCACGGCTATTTTCAAATGGAAATGGAAATGGAACTGAAAATGGGAATGAGAATTGAGGGCCTGGCGCATATACTATTTCAATTTATTTGAATGTCAGCGCGCATAAATAACGTTAGCATAAATAAATGGCATGATATCAAGACAAAACAATCTATATAGAGCGTAAAAAGCTGGCACAACAAAAGAAACGGAAAAAGGAAGTTAACAAAATAAGCCAGATAGACAACGAACGATTGAGCGATTGAGATACCGACAAACACAGCAAACACAGAAACAGACACCACAACAAAACCTAAGCCCAATAAAAGAAAAGATAAATGTCGAAGCGACAGAGACAACTGAAAACAAAACAAGTGAGAACGTTGCAGTCGGGCGGAGCCGACTGCGTAATACTCTGATACCATTTTAAGAACAGCTGAAAGCAAGTGAACAGAACATTTTTGCTGGTGTTTGGGTGACCCGAAATCGGCCTTCCAAGTTTTTGGGGACTGGAGGGGCGTGGTCGATCTTAAGAGGGGGTGACCAGAAGTCTATTTTCCAAATTTTGTGATTTTAGCTTTAAAACTGTGGAAGATATACATTTTCGCGATTTTTGGGGGCGGGAGGGGGCGTGGCCCCAAATTTTTTCCGATCTTTAGAGGGGGTGACAAGAAGTCTATCTTCCAATTTTGGTGACTCTAGCTCTAAAACTGTGGAAGATATAAACTTTCGCGATTTTTGGGGGCGGGAGGAGGCGTGGCCCCAAAAATTTTTTTCCGATCTTTAGAGGGCGTGACAAGAAATCTATCTTATAAATTTGGTGACTCTAGCTCTAAAACTGTGGATGATATACATTTTCGCGATTTTTGGGGGCGGGAGGGGGCGTGGCCCCAAATTTTTTTGACGATCTTTGGGGGGGCTGACAATAAGTCTATCCTCCAATTTTGGTGACTCTAGCTCTAAAACCGTGGAAGATATACATTTTCGCGATTTTAGGGGGCGGGCGGGGGCGTGGCCCCAAAATTTTTTGTCCGATCTTTAGAGGACTTGGCCAGAAGTCTACCCTCAAAGTTTGGTGGCCCTAGCTCTTAAAATGTGCGAGATATAGGCTTCCGTGTTTCGTGGGGGCGGGGTGGCTGGGGGGCGTTCTAGTGGGCGTGGCCGGAAAATCCAGGACGCAATCTTTTGGGCTGGTCAGCCCTAGTCTAAATTCCAAATTTTGGGACTCTAGCTTCAAAATTGCGGGAAATATACACGTGTTATCGAATTGTGCATTCATGTATATCGATTTTCGCGATTACGGGGGCGGGAGTGGGCGTGGTCGAAATTTTGTTTCTGTAATCTGTAGAGGACGTCACCAGTAATATATATTCCAAATATGGTGACTTTAGCTCTAAAACTGCGGGAGATATAAGCATTTCAAATTAATTTTGGAGGGGGGGCTGGTGGGCGTAATAATGGGCGTGGCCGATTAACCTAGGATCCAATTTTTTCGGGAGGTCACCAGCAATATACCTACCAAATTTGATTACTCTAGCTTCAAAATTGTGGGAGTTATTCACGTTTAATCGATTTGTGATTTGAGGTGTATCGACATGTTATCGATTTGCCAGCCTCCCAGTGGGCGTGGCATAAATTTGGAATAAACTTGATCTGAAGCAGATAGCTATAATCATAACGCAAAAGATTTCAAGAGTCTATCTAATATCGTTTCGGAAATACGCGCGTTCATCCAGACAGACAGACGGACGGACGGACAGACGGACAGACGGACAGACGGCCAGACGGACAGACGGACAGACGGACAGACGGACGGCCTGACGGACATTCGACAAACCCAATATACTATGAGTACCTTCGGTATCAGAGTATAAAAAAAAACAGGTAAAAATCAACGGCTAACAAAACTGCGACGAAACTCAATACGCTCCAAGTGAGATGAAGAAATATATATATATATATTATATGTATAAATATATGTGTATAAGGCTACCGGGGGTACAGTAATAATTTTTAGCAAAGTGCGCCGGCGATGAGTGCCATGGATCGCATTCGTATCGCCTCGTATCGGATCGCATTTCACCTTCTTCTCTTTCAGGTGTCACCGATAGGCATCTCTTAATGCCCCGGCCAGGACCCGGGCTAAGACACAGACGCGATGTGAGAGAATACGGAGGCAACACATTTTACAGCTCCACACACACATACAGAGTATATTTCCCTGGCGGCTTCCTTCCTTTTGGTCAGTTCTCAGTGGTTTTTTTCGGCATCTTCCACAAGAAGAAGAAGAAGAAGTAGAAGAAGGCACAAAAAAATGCAGCAGTGTGGTCCGAAAATTCTCATTAAGCGAAATATTCACATAATCCCGCATTTATTTGATATGCGCTGCACGATAACAAACCAAAAGGACCAAAGGAAAATGTTTATGTTTATGTGTGTGTATTAATGTGTGTGTGTGTGTGTGTTGCTTAACTACATTTCGGGTTCGCTGTCTTATTCCAGGTAGCCAAAGATGTTAGACTTTAGATTTGGCAAACGGTGCTCAAAGATATGTGAGAGGAGAATGAACTCATTGACCCGTAAGCAAGCATAATTAGCATTTGAATATTGATAGATTGGTGTAAACTTATTTATAATATATTTTTGCTAGAATTAAATGCTATTTATAAAATTGGACACATTTTTGCCATATGTATATTAAAAGGTATAAATATTTAATAAATAAAATTTGACAAAATTAGTTTAACATATAGATAAATACTACTTTGAAATTGAGAAATATTTTATTTTATTTAAAATTGTCGTATTTTTAATTAATTTAATAAATAAATTTTTTAAAATAAGTTTATCATACAGTTAAATACTGCATTTATTTTGAGAAATATTTTATTATACTCTTTTCGAAGAAAATAGTATATTAAGTTTGTCCTGAAGTTTGTAACATAGAAGGAAGCGTCGGAGACCCCCAAAAGTTACTGCCAGTATGCTTAGAATGACAATACAAATTGATCTAGCCATGTCCGTCTGTCTGTCTGTCTGTCTGTATGTATGCAAACTAGTCCCTCAGTTTTTGAGCTATCGCGATAAAACTTTGCACAGACACTTATTATTTTAGGGGACAGCACATTGGTCGGAGCTGGCCGGATCGGAAAACTATATCTTATAGCTGCCATACAACTCGAAATCGGTTTTGGCCATATATCCCATGTTTTTTAATCTATCGCGATGAAACTTTGCACCGATACTTATTATTCAAAGAAACATCACCTTGGTTGGAGCCGGCTGGATCGGATCACTATATCTTATAGCTGCCATACAACTCGAAGTCGGTTTTGGCCATATATCCCATGTTTTTTTAATCTATCGCTATGAAACTTTGCATAGATACTTATTATTCAAAGAGACATCACATTGGTTGGAGCCGGCCGGATCGGATCACTATATCTTATAGCTGCTATACAACTGGCAATAAATTAAATATTCTTAGAACAAAAAAAAAATGTTACGCGACAAAACGATTTTGTACAGCTTATGAAATTTCAGTGGTGCAGTTGGCAGAGTGAAAATTGCCTATAGGTTCGAAAAGAGTATAAAATCTTCGGCACGCCGAAGATAATCCTTCCCCACTTGTTTTCTCTAAAATTGTCGTATTAAAATTAAAATGTAATATATTTTATAGCATTAAGTAATTAAACGTTAAATACTGTATTTAAATTAAGTAACATTTTATATTCTCTAAAACTCTAACCTTTTTATAAAAATAACCCTTACAACACGTTTCTCTCTCCTGCTGCACATTATTAGAGTGTATCTACTAGTATGTAGCTCATCTCTCCAACACTTGAAAAATGTTTCAAATTAGCAAAATCATAGCAAAAATCCAGGCAGGAGTTGCAAGAGCAACAGAAGTCAAATAAACGATGCTACAAAGTATGCAACATGCCACATGCAACAAGCCGCAGTCAAACGTGATGCGGTTTCTATTTTCCACCAGATTTCGTCAAGTTGCAGGCGACAAAAAATATAAAAGGAGGGCGTCCCAGTTGCCCTTGTTACACCTTTAAGGTGCATAGACAATAAGAAATGTTCTTAAATGAGATGAAAGTCATTTTATTTAATACTTCAGCAGGAATTAAATGAGAGATATGTCAAATATTTGTATTTGTTTATTTAAAGTCAACTAATAAAACTTTAAAATTACATAATATATTTAAAATTTACAAATGAGCGGAACAATTAGAAACTTGAAAATTTCTTGGTGTAGTTAACTTGAAAAGTTGATTCAACATTTGTTGCTAGGATTGGCACGAACCCAGAAAAAAACCCAATCAGACCAAACTTTCCCTAGGTAATTAAATAAATACCATTTAGTTCCGTATATTTACACACAGTCAAAGCATATTATTATTGTGCAAATTGGCATAATGTTAGACACAAAGCTTTTAGTTATAATCTTACAGCTTTCGATTGTTTCCACATCAATCTATATTACGCATATTAGCCCAAACTAAACACTTCCGCGTTTAACTAAACACATAATGGTGAAACGCACATTGGAACGCAATTTATGTGGGATATTCAGTTTGTATGTGTTTGTTTGTACATGATGATTGATGACACACAAAGTAGTTTGCATTAGATCTCTGCTTAAGACCCTTGTAGCTGAAACCAGCAGCTAAACACAAACATGTGCCGCGGATTTCATTTTGGGAAGCCGGAGCCTGGTCAAGTTCCAATCGCAGTTGTAATCTGTTTGAACTGTCACACAGTTTGAGAATGACATTGCATATATACATATATATATACCACAAGTCGTGGGCATCACTTACAGATATATATATATATATATATATAGTTGCTCTCCAGAGAGCTTCAAATTGCGTCTCAGCGAATAATAATTAAAATATGCCAGCTAGCTGCAGCTGTGTATAGTTGTTTGTATTTTTACGGCCTTTGCTGTTCGACAATTGTCATAAAAACTGAAGTTGGCTTCTTTTGCTTTAAGAGGGGACTTCGTTAAGCGGCTTACAAAAATCTTGCGTGTTGCCTTCTATTTAACGTAAAGATTAACAAGCAGCAAGCAATTGCAGAATCAGATTTTTGTATTTTGTCACAGGGGTTGTTCAAAGAGTTTTGGCAAAAGCTTAATTACGAGTCACATGAGCGAAGGTTGATGGGGTGGAAAGAGGGGCTTCTATGATTTTGGGTTATTTGATGCCAATTAACTGATATAACTTTGAATGCAATTGCATAGTGCAAAGACCAATCAGAAATCAAAGATTTGAAGACTAAATTCTAAGTATTGATTGAATTGACATCAATATCCATATATTGTATTGATGGATTATTAGAAAATGTAATTTAGATGTTCATATTATTCATGTATTTATATATATTTAATTTATCTAATTTCCTAGTGCTACAAAGATTTGCTTATAAAATTAAGTCAGTAGTTACAAAAATCGAAATAAATTAATGCAATTGCAGCTAAAACTATGAAATTCGAATTATTACTAATTACTAATACACATAAACATTTTATTATCATTATATGCACATATAGATTATTTGTTAGCTGTTTTTTTTAATACTTTAATTTTACCAGTAATCTTTTAATTAATATTATTACTATTATTGCTATGAACAAAATAAGATTGTTTATTAATTGTTTTTCTTTTTCTATAGCTGAATTAATTTAAAATAAATATGGTCTGCAAATTTAAGCTACTGGAATAAAAATAAAACTATGTTTAGTTAAATGAAAAAAAATACGCTAATGTATATAATTTTAGAAAAGCCCTTTAAACATGCTTTTAAAGTTTGAGTGCTTTCTATTAGAAATCAGCTAAAGCTTATTAATATATTCCTCTGCGAGGGATTAATAAAAACGTTAAAAGTAATAAGCAAATGTTTACCTAAGTAATAATTGAATTTATTCAAAATTCCCAAAGATTCCTAGAATTCACAAATGCATTCCTGACTGCATCCTTTAGAAATCCATTGCTGCAATAATTACATTCAAATCTTGGTCTGTCTGCCAAATTCAGCTGACTCGACTGCTAATTAACTAATGAAAATTGAGCTTCGGTTTTGTGTGGGCGTCTGATTTTGGGTTTTTGTTATCAATTTTCCAGTTGCATTGTTGCAAGTCTCGACTGGAGTCGAGACTCTGACAAAAGGCAGCCACAGCAGGCCATCAATCAGAGCGGCTATTGGGTTGTGATGGGTTGGAGTGGGGGGGTATAAAAAGGTGGTGGGTGGGGGGGCAACATAGCAACACAGATCTGGCAACCTTTGCAAGTGATTTACATGAGCGCGCGTGTCTTTTGTTTAATTGTTGCTACCCACACAGGCGGCATTCATATCTACCGTATTGCTTTTCTTTGCTCTGCAGCAGTGTCTAGATAATTGATTAATGCACACATACACATATACACACACACACACACACACAGGCAGACAGACAGAGAGACTGGCTCTTGCTTTTAATTATGCGTTACCAGCCATCAACGGGCCAATAAATCATAATCCATCAAAGATTTGCGGTACATGTCCGCTTTTGGTGGCGGCTGCCACCGTTTCGTATCCTCCCTAGCCCCTCACAACCCAGGGCATCTGTCAGTCGGCTAATGCGCAATGGTTTAATTGGAGTAGCTTAGCGCGAACTATGAATTGGCAGCAGCAGCAGCAGCAGCAACTCAAGTCGAACAGCGGAAATGAATACTTGATGTCAAAAACAATAAGAAAGCCGCCAATGCTCAAAAAGGTTTTCACAATTAACCGCTTGAAAGGATTCGGACGGGCAGCATGTCGCTTTACCCCCACTCAGCCAGCCAGTACTTGTACAACTTTTTACCCCACTGACACACACACACACACACACACACACACGCCGGAAGAGGGCTGTTGTTTGGGGGGGCGTGGCTGAGGACCCCCGCTGGTTGGGCAGAGCCGCCTCTTCAGTGCTTGATTACAATCACTTGAAACTAGCGAGGCAGTTGCTTTCTGCAATTGCAATTTAACCCTTGGCTAGCCATTTACATTATTCAATAGTGCTGCAATTTGTAGAGTTTTCTGGGCTTTATTATAATGCAAACCCAATTTTTGTACATCGAAAGCTATTTTTGTATATATCTGTAATGTTTGCCCTACTTTATTTCGCAAAAAAATTATTTAATAATTTATTTTATTTTTAAAAAATGTTTTTTTAAAGGTTGTTTTACCAGCTTTGAAAAAAAAAATACTTATCAACCAATATTCCATTTGGTTAAACTTTTTATCGATTAAAGAATACTTCTAAAGCAGAATTGCTATGATAAATATCAGCATTTTTCAACACCACATCCAGCGCTGCCTTCGAAGACAGTTGCTCATCTAAGGGTTAGGCATGTACAATTTGTAGGGTAACATTTGCGTAAACAGCATTTGGTTTCCGAACTGTGTGTTTACAATATTTATATTGCCTGCTGTTGCTTTACGACTACAGCAAAAAGGCTGAACCGTTAATTTGATTCGATTTTAGAAAATAACAACAACAGCAACAACAATATAGCATGAAAATGCAAAGTGCGATTGAATTTTTGTTGGTTATGTCGAATTGGGAATGTGGATTGAGATATGTGTGTACAAATATACAAAAGAATGGTATGAGTGAAATTGATTGACAGAAGCGAGATACAGAGAGAGTGCATAAGTAATGCTCATTTGTTAGTCTCTCTCTCTGTCTCTCTCTCTATCTCTGTCCCTCTCACTCCCTCTCTCTCAGCCAAGGCATTTGTCTTATTTAGACAGCGGCGAGCTGGAAAAAAGTTGACGCGACATCAGCATCAGCATCAGCATCAACGTCAGCGCTGCAAATCGCATTAAGGACTCTTAATGAAACCTGCTGCATCCTGGGGGCATGTGGCACATACTATTACAGTCTCAGTCGCATGTGTGTGCGTGTTTCGCATTTGTATTTGTGTGTAGACATCGTTGTGCGATGATTGATTTCACGCCAAAACGATTTCAATCAGCATTTCCGTTCCAAGCTGTATTTTTATTACATTTTATTTCGCTTTCTTATTGCATTTAGCCCTTGCATGGGGTATACGGGCTGATTTTTGAGACACAGCTGCTGCCAGCTCAATTCGATTCGATTTCCAGCAGCGTCTTGGGAGTATGCGACAATCAGTTTTCAACTGGGTCATTGTTAATTGTTTATTGCATTTCATATTTAAGCACTTCATTTACTTGATTTTCCAGAAGCAGCGCTTTAAGTGTAGCCCCTATACCCAAGCTCTAGTCCAGACTCGGGCATATCCTGCAGATCCTTGCGCCAGACAACGATAAATTTATTACCTATTTAGTCTTAATAGCCTGGCTTGTTTTTATGATGACATTCCACACATGTGTATGTGTCTTTTTTGGGGGCGACAGTTTAATTTGTGATTAATTGACGTTAAAAAGGGTTTAACAGCCATCGACTCCGACTCCGACTCCGACTGGCACTCTGATTCCGTTTGACATCCACTTGATGCCCCCATCACTTTCACTCACTTTCGCTTTAAAAATACACAAAAGGGGCGTGGCAGCGTACTCAATTTGCGCTTAATAGCACGGAAATTGCTTCATGAGTGCGGATGTTGAATATAAAATTAATTTCGAGGCTTTTAATCAACATGATAGAAAACAAATACATATGAACTTGCCAAGCTCAATTTTACATCTTTTTGCTGTATACAAAGGCCCAAATACTTTATCAAAACTAAAGTCCATTTCCTTGTGGACCTTTTTAGACGTCTAGTTCTATGCTGCAGCTAAATTTGATTAGTTTAAAATCAAATTAAATGTTTGTCGTACCTTATAAATAAATTCAAAACTTAGACTGAGAATTTAGAGCTTAGAAAAGATTGTAAGATTTACTTTTGTTATGTACATAAAAATATTATTATTATGGTATTATATAGAGACCATTAATGGATTCCCTTTCGAATTTAAAACCATTCTATTTCCAAATCTGAAAAGTTAGAAAGTGATGTTTGCAATGGATTAAGTTAATCGAAATAATATTATTAATGTGATAAATATAGAAAATAAATCTTTCTAAGCCATCAATGTTTTTAGTCACATTCACATATTATTTAGTTTGGAAAATCGTAAAATGTGTTGATTCTAATGAAATTCGGATGCACTACTTACATATATGCTGTCTGAGTGATCAGAGTGTTTGGCAACTGAAATCGACTTTGAGGGCACAATTAAATTTGTTCATTTTGTTAATGAAGACAATTAGCATTCGAAAACATTTGCGGCAAACACTCAAGTCTGCCGCAGGCCATTCATTTCCTTCATTACCACATTTTACCTGACTACCTGACTACAAAACTTCCGTTTTTAGCCGGGCTTTAAGGCAGGAGAGGAGCAACAACTGCGAATGACATTAATAGTCTGAATACGTGCGACGAAAAACAAAGAATAAACTAAGAAGAAAAAAAAAACCAAACAACAAAAATCTCCCACGCCTGGGCGGCAACTAAAAGTCGAGTGGTTGGTTGGTCGTGTGGTTGAGTGGTTGAGTGTGGTTGAGTTTGGTGTTCCGTATTCCACACTGACCGCTTGATTAACATTTCCTCAACACATTTCTGCAGGCCATATTAATATGCTCGCCCGTCTGTGGCCAATATGTCAACGAATTCCTAAGCGGAACACGTACTCTCTCTGGAAAACAGTCGAAATTCGTGGAATGCGAACAGGACACGACTCCCAGCTGGAGTTGCACTTGGAGTTGGTGGACTCGTGTCGCATTTCGTTGGACAGTGGCAAAGTTTAAATGCGCTCTTGCTTTTGAAAAGAACCGAGGTGAAGAGTTAATGCGACTGCGTCTCGTCCTGCCAGCAAACGTATTCCCCAAATCCCCGAGAGCAGCAGCAGCAGCAGCAGCAGCAGCAACCTAAAGATGAAATCACTTTCACAAAGTGCTGAGCGCCAGACAACGAACCAAACTCCGCCCCCCATCGCCCCCATCACCCCCATCGCCCCCACCCGCATCTGCACTCAACGCTTATCCCTGAAGTATTTGCATAGAGTTGATGTGTGGCTGGAGGAGGAGTGCGGGGCAAGTTTATCTAGCCGGCGACACGACTAACCAATTTTCAGCAAATTTAATGCACAAAGGACATGCACAGATTTCCAGACAGTTGCCAGCCTTTGTCTTTAATGTGTTTTATAATTGAATTCAATGCAAAAATTCATGTCCCTTGATTACACTGCACACTAAAAGTAAACAACAATCGCAGCAACTGCAGTTTGAACTTGAAACAAATAAAACTTCCAGTAGGATCAGAAAATAGTTTATCAAATATAATACACAACTTGTTTATATTTGTAAAAAAAAATTTATTTTAAGCATAAGTCAGTTGATCTTTCGAATTCAAATCGGTCACATTTTGCGATTTTGAAGAGAGTGAACATTTGTATATTGTATTTCATCTTGAGCTAGATTCGTTTGTTGGACAGTGTTGACAGCAGCAACAGATACATGAGCGATTCATATGCGAGTTCATTTCGTCATCTCTGGCCCTCATCAGTTTTCAGCAGTTTTCCCATCGAGAGCTGTGGTTGTTACTGTTACTGTTACTGTTGCCCTCACTGCTGCCGTTGTTGCTGTTGTTGTTGGGCCTCTTGTCTGGCTGCCATAGAGCTGCATCCTTTGTGGCGCCGAATCGGTATCTGAATGGATTTGGCTTTGGCTTTGCCATTCACATTCACATTTACACATTCACATTTACACATTCACATTGGCATGTACTCATGTGCACATATCAGTTGTCTGGCAGCTGTCTGCGGCCTTGAATAGTCCCAAAGTCAAAGCCACAACTTAATCGCTCTTTGGGGAGCAACAACAGCAACAGCAACAGGCACAATAACAACAACAACAACAACAACAACGCCTGTTGAATTGCAACAATAACGAGCGCTACAAATATGAAATTATTTCATTTCCGATTACCGCCGGCGTTTTCCAGTTGTGTAATTAAAATTTTGATATGCACAGCTAAAAATGCCCTAACTTTCTATACACATTTTTTTTAATCTATCAAATAACTTTAAAAATATATAATTATATATTTTGTTAAATTTAGATGATTTATTATTTATTTATTTATTATATTTGTACACCCTAACACGTGTTTCAAGTGGAAAAGACATATGGATGCTTCACCTATCCCATAAATATAAAATCTTCATTAGCATTAATGTAATGTTAAGTTTTTCTGCGTGTTACAAACGTCTGTTAAATTGCTGCCCCTCTACGCGATTCTCAAGAATTCAAGTAAGCTGTGCCATTTCTGATGCATTTTAGTCATGATTTAAAAGTGTCCCTCTTTCTTTGTTCTCTATTATCATATCGATATATCACTCTCTTTCTCTTGCTATCTCTGTCTTTACAATCGCTCTCTCGTGCTATCTCCTCGTTTACACTCTCTCTTTCCCCTTGTTCTCTCTTTATATTGTATCTCTCTATCTGTTGTCTCTCTCTTTAGTCTCTCTTTCTCTCTTCTCTCTCTCTCTTCGCTCTCTCTTTCTTTTTCTCTTACTCATTCTCTCTCCGTCCTCTCTCTCTTCTCGCTCTTTTCTCGGACTCTCTCTTTTCTCTCTCTTCTCTTACTCCTTCCTCTCTCTATCTCTTCTCGCTCTCTTCTCTTTCTCTCTCTTGTCTCTCTTTTCTCTCATTCATCTTCTCTCTCTTCTCTTAATCCCTCTCTCTCGTCTCTCACTCGCTGCCTTCTCTCTCTCTCTCTCGCTCTCTCTCTTCTCGGTCTCTCTCTATTCTCTGTCTCTCTCTTCTCTGTCTCTCTCTTCTCTGTCTCTCTCTTCTCTGTCTCTCTCTTCTCTGTCTCTCTCTTCTCTCTCTCTCTCTCTTTCTTTCTCTCTCTTTCTCTCTCTTCTCTCTCTCTCTCCCTCTCTCTCATGCTTACTCTTTCTGTACGTATATCGTAAATATATATATATAAGAACTCCATCAGAGGCGCAGTCGAGAGCTCATTGAACTCCTGGCCAATCGGCAGTAAATGTGTAATTTAGGAATAATGTGGTTGCAACCCTGGTCGTTGTTGTGGTCACGAAACTTAAGAGCCGTCAAGTGGCATACCTAATGCCAAGTCATGGGGGTACTCTTGTGACGGGCGCAAGAGCGTAACGTTTGAACTCGGCGTCGGCTGGCATTGGTGATAGAGGGATTTTCGGATGTCGCCTGCCCCCGAGGGGCACTTCAGCTTTGGGGGCACGCGCACGCTCTGGCACTTCCTTGCGCCTGCCTGGCCACAGAAGTGGAACAAATGGGCGCAGGACGTGAAGTCGTGTATGGTCGGGGATGAGCCTGACTGGATACGCGCGAGACCTGACGCAGCTGCCTGCCTGACTGCCTGGCTGCCTGCTTTGCCTGCTTTGCATAGCTGGCGACTTTAAATCGCTGGCAGCGTCGCCGTCTTTTCAATTTCATGGTTAATTGTTCTGCACGCGGCATTTGGCGACTTGCGACCGGCGACCGGAGACCGGAGTCCACAGATCGAAAGATGGAGCATGGGACATGGGCAATGTGCGCCCTCAATGCCACATTAAGTTTCATAATTAGCACAACAAAAACAAATGATTGGAATCCACATGCAAATTGTCTCTCCTCGCAAATAAGCAACATATGGATGGGATCGCATGGCCTACAAATTTGGGGGGAGAATACAGGGTACAAGTGTAGTTCTTGTCACTCTTCGGACTACTCTGACAACTGGCAGTTCTTTCACCAGCAGCTGCAGCTCGCGTCTCACTTTTATCTTTGACATTTACAAATGACAAATTTATTTACGCTGTCACTTAGTCAGTCGCCCAGTTCCTTGCCTTTCCTTTCCTTTCATTCCATTCATTTTCCATTGTTATTTCCCACTCAAGCTGGAAAATGTCCTGGACCTGCTGCAACCGGGAGCAGAGTGTCATGGATCGTGAGTCAAGATTTGTGTGCCACCACTCTAATTAGAATATTTCTTTAAAAACCAATTCCGATTGCGATTCCGATTCCGAGTCCGATTTCAATTCCATTGAAGTGCTGCTCTTTGATCTATTCATGGCGTAGATGATTGATTGATTTCCTCGACAAGAGTCACAGAAGAGTCCCTCTAAGTAATTAATCAACAAGTACGTAAATAAATGACATTTATGCCAACAGCCTGCAAAGAGCAAAGTCCAAGACCAAAGGGCCAGCGAAGCAAACAACATTACTAGTAATGAGCATCTTGAAAGTAAGACAATTTCATTGAGTTTAATACCCTACAAATAAATATTTAAGAAATACTGCAGAAGCAATGCAGAAGAAAGAATAATTGTATAAGCATGATATGGATAAAAGTATTTGTCTTTATTTACTACTTTAAAATGAAATTTGTTTGATTCCGTATTCTGCACTCGAATAATCACATGGAAATTTGCATTTAATTTGAGATTTTATATGCCTTTGAAGCCTTCTCTTTCTCCTCTGCTTTACGTAGCATAAAGAAGTAGCACTTGTTCTTTGTTTAATATCACCGGAATGCAGAACAATAAATTCAAGAAAAAATCAATGTTTAAAGTACAATAGAAAGAATCTTATGTAGATTTTATTTAGCTTTTTTTACTGTCAAATACCAGTATGTAACTATAGTGAAAGTTAGAGGAATTGAAATACAATTTATAATGAATCTGTAAATAAATTATTCCGGCTTAAGACTAAGCTAAACTTTAAGCCAGCAAAAGTAAAATCGTATGGCTTTTTTTGATTTCAGTTCGAAATTTTTAATGTGTTTTCAGTATTTGAAGTTCGACTTCATTTCATATACCTCGCTAATAACAGGGTATGCACACATTACGCTGACAATTTTGGTGGTCGTGCTTATCTGTTCTGAAAAAATCATCAACTCAACGATCATTAAAGCTTACACACACACACACAAAAGAAGGCGGATTGAGGAGGGGAACTGAAAGAGTCCCGTCCGGGGATCGGGATTCGGGATCGGGCTAACGAAAGCGAAACGAGATCTTGATGGGGGCAGAAGCCAAATGGCGCTGCTGGCGTCGAAATTTTTGGCTTTATTTTAATGGTCGCCAGACACGCACAGTTCAGCTGAAAGTAATTTTTTGGCGAATGGAATACGATTAATGAATGCATAACGCAATAAATTTGTAAAATTTCAACAATGCAATGCAAAGCGAACATATTATTGCCGCTTGAATGGATCGGATCGGGAGTATTACTTTTATTTGGCTGGGCACGCCCCGAGCTAATCACAAACAAAATAATATATATAAATACTGCTCAAAAGGGTTGCACAACGATGCCAATAATAAACTGCCAGCAAGTGCTTCCGCGCAATTTCATTCAATGGCAAAAAAAACACAACAAATAAAATGGAATAAACAAAGCCACATCAAGGCAAGAAGCTGGCGCCGAGCGGCTTTTAAGCATTTTGTTAACCCCCATCCCCATTCCTCATGCTCATGCCCCCTTCCTTGGCCACTTGGCTTTGTCAGCGGCTCATTGATTTGTCTAGCTGCCTACATAATTGGCCAACATACGAGCTAAATGAACGACGCTATCCCGAGGGAGAGAAACTGGCCGCATGCTTATCGGTTTGCTTTTCTCTGGAAGAGCATTTTCAATTGTCTTTCAAGCTCTTTACCCACGCCATATGCAAATGAATTGCTTTAAGTTGGGCGATTAAAGACATAAACCATATATCACATATTATTTGCTTTACAAATGAAATCTGAAAAAAACAAAGACTTTCAAATAAATATTTAGATTTAAATATTTAGATTCTACATTTAAGAAAGTTACTAAAAAAATAGCTTAAAATTTATTTACATTGCAAATTCAACTAAACTTTAAGTTGTTCTTAATGAAACCATAAAAAAAACATTTTAAAATGATTGAACAAAATTATAATCAATTTGAAGCTTCTGAATTTGGAAAAATATTTAATAATGACCTTATGAAACCCAAGCCTTTCTATAAAATAATCTTCATTTTGACATATAATAAAATAACATAAAATTCTCTTCTTTCTGACAGAATTTGGTTAATCAAAAACATCTTCTGTTAGCTTAATTTTACTAAAACTCATCAGCTTTGTGCTATCTGTAGAAACCCCATTAAAACTGACTATTCCTGACTATTGTTGCACAAAATGAATTGTTATTGTCAATATTTAAGATTATTAGATCAGAATTCAACTGATTCTTTCCAAGACTCTGAATTGCTCTGTAATTTTTTTTAAAGCTTACTCCTTTTATAAATGTATGCCCGATAACGTTGAAAGGACGTCGCTAATAATGTACTTCCTTGATGCCATTAAATACCTATTAATTATGCATAGACTCAATTTCAAAGTCTTTTGAGTCCGCCCTTGGCCTAGGCCTTTAAATTCTCTGAAGCACCGCAAACATCTTGTCTTTTGTATACACGTTTTTTTTTGTTTTTAATCAAACACAAGCACCTTCGTTTTCATCTTGATCAACACTGGGAGCAGATTGTTAACGGACCTCGTTGTCATTAGTAGGCGCAAATATTTGCATAATGTCGGCGATTTGCCAGATTTTGCCCATTAGAGGCAGCCGTTTTAGGCTGACAGGTGTCTTCAGTCGGTTGGTGTCTAAGCCAAAGAATAAGCCCACGCAATTGAAATGGTTTATAACGGGTAACAGTTGCGCGCCTCCCCCTAGAAACACTGTCCATGCTAATTCCAAGTAATTCGAGTCCAAAAACGAAAAATGTGTGACAGTTGTGCGGGCTAATCCTCCGCACAAATGGCACGAATTGTGTCCAGGCGAGGAGAGGTGTCAGCAAGCCAAATGTAATAATTTTAATGATTTTTCATAAATGCAAAGTCCTGTGAATGGCAGTGGGGGAAGATTTTTGACACGCGCGAGGGGTACGTGCATGCACTTAAGGGAGGGTTCAGGGCCCTTCTTCTACTTCTTCTTCTTCTTCTGTCCCGCTGTTATGACATCGCCCTCATGCGAGAACTGCACCCTTTTCGGCCTATTAAACACTGAAGACTACACACCACTGAGCGCATTGTTGCTGCTTTTATAATTGCGCATATTTTAAAATACAAATTAGCAACGCTGTAGCTGAAATTTCAATAGCGTTTTAAATGCCCGCCGGGCTCAAGTGCGAGTGTATTCATATATATATTCATAGTATACGTGTATTCATATGCTGGGTGTGAGTGCGCTAAGTTCTCTGACTTTTGCTAGAAACATGAGAGGGTTGCCTTGAACTTGCCCCCAAGCCCACGATAACCATGCCACAGACATCCATCCATGCATCAGGCGTCAACATTCAGTCTGTGGCATTCACTTTGGCATTTCATACATAAAACACATCACACCAAACCAAACCAGATCAGAGTAGAACAGAACAGAGCTGAACAGAACAGAGTGTGGAGTAGTTTGTCAAGCGAGTGGTTTAGTAGTTGTTCGCTTTCGTTCTTGATTTCTATTTACAAATACCCTCGACTAGAGTCATAAGATGAGAGCTGAACTCTTTGAGAAATATGACCTAGTATTTAGCTAATGGTTCTTAAACTAAAGGCAATCATTTTTTTATTGTTTAGAAATAATTCATAAAGTTACTAGTCATATTTTACTGTTTCAATAGTAACAATCATTTTTGTGCCCTTTTCTTTAATATATAGGAATAGTATATTCTGGCCATGTCCGTCTGTCTGTATGTATGTATGCAAACTAGTCCCTCAATTTTTGAGCTATCTCGATGCAACTTTGCACAGATACTTATTATTCAAAGGGGCAGCACATTAGTCGGAACCGGCCGGATCGGATCACTATATCTTATAGCTGCCATACAACTCGAAGTCGGTTTTGACCAAATATCCCATGTTTTTAAAGCTATCGCCTTCAAGTTCCTAATACACTTGAACATCCATATAACTCATCAATGCTTAAAATTCCAAACCGATTGATTCATATATAGTATAAGCACATTTATTTATTTATCTAGCGTGTAGTCAATATATGGGATACTATATTAAATAATTACATCATATTTAACATATGATATAATCGATCTACTTAGTCCCTCACAGAGTATCTAACTGTCGATTCATATAGGTTATTCGTTATTTTTGTATAGTTTTTTCAATACCTGAGCATAAATAGCAAACACTTTTCGGATTTGCAGCTTCAAGCATGAAGCTGTAGCTGAAGTTGCCTTGGCGCTACATTTATCACTGCCAATTCGGGGCCCCTTCGGGTGAGGCCGTTGGGGACAGCACAGGACAGGGACAGGGACAGAAGCTCGGGGCCAAGGCCTGGATGGATTGGAACAAAGCGCTGGTGTGTAAATGGAATTCTGGGAAATGAAATTGCACACAGAGCAAAAAGCAACGTGAGAAAAGAAGCAGAAAATAACACAAGTAAGAAGAAATGTTGTTAGCTGAAATGCAGCCACATGATTGTTGGATTGTCGGATTGTAGGATTGTCGGATTGTCGGATTGTTGGGTTCTTGTTTTTGAGTTATTGGTTTTGAATTGATGTGGTGTGCTGCAATCGTCGCCAGAGCAGAGCTCAAAGCGCTTAGAGAATTCACTTAAAGCTTTAGACAAATGTTTTTGCATAGCTCTGTTGACACATGTTGGCAGATGACATTTTCCGAGTGTAGACGATGTTCTGATTTGCATTGAAATACACACTAGCATGTAGGTGTATTTTGAGGTGTTGAAGAAGCTTGAGATGGCAATTTTAAAACTACTAAATGGTTGAGTCATAAATGTATTTGCCATTGTTTTTAACATTCGACAGATATTAATGATACTTGATTTGCTTTCTTAGTTGTATATACTTATTAAGCTATTTATTTATGATTTTTTTGCTTAAAATCCGCTATAGTCTATATAATTACAAATTTCTAGACAATGTTTAGTACCCAACTAATTTTAATCATAATAAATACCAGAGGTAAGCGCATTCAAACTTCGACTTGATTTTCAGTCCTTGGCTAGCTCGTTAGATTTTTTCATTTACCAAATTTGTCATAGTCAGATTTTGCAGACGTAGGACATATGTAACTACCTTCAACAAAGGCAACAACTTGCTGCACTTGTTACATGCTGCAAAGTTGTGAATTGAAATTTAACAATCGCTGTAAAACACACAGATGCTAAACGAAAATGGCGAATGTCAGCGAGTGCTGGACTACAAGTTACCACGTGATTGATTATTATGAAAGTTGAAAAGTTGTAGTTGGTATGCCAAAATATACATATTATAAACAGCTTAACAGACAGATATACAAGTGTCTATTGTCTTGACTATCAATAATCAATACTCCATTGCATATGTCCACTTATGACTTACTTGTACAGGGTATAAAGTGTAACATTTGTTAGCGACTATTTAAAGCTGCATAGCGAAACAAAAGCCCAAAAAGCCTCCCCTTGAAAGCCGCGTGTCGTCGAGCTTTTTTGGCATAAAGTTTTTTGCCAACCAACCACATTCAACTTGCAACATTCACATTCGCATTCACAAGTTCGCATGCCACATGCCACATCGAATCCAAGTGTGCCCCGTGTGTGCACTTCAGTCCGCTGATAAGTTATCTCTGTTAGCTGGGGTCTGATGTCTGTTACAAATGCTGCAATATTTATGGCCCATACACAGGAAGTTCCTATTATGATTTGCACATTATGCAAATTGCGCTATCGTAAATACTTTTTTTTTTCTCTCTGCCCTGCTCAACATAATAAACATATAGAACAATAAGCGCCGCCGTGTGCACATGATAAATGTTATAAACGATATTTGTGAGCCATATAATTTATGTTAGGCAACAGCTCTGCATGTTTATTTGCTAATAAATGCGACTTGCTCAGCTTTTTGTCAAGACAAAACAATCTTACACAAATTTGCATTTATTGAAAAGCAGCTCTTACTTTTATCCCGCTTTTAAAACTCTCTAAACTGCTGATTAAATATATATATATATATATATTTTTCGTTTTTTTTCAAGTCGTCTTTTATAAATGCGACAAAATATGAAAATTAGCTAATTGAAAATTAACACACCAAAAAAAAAGGGTTTGCGTTGCTGCTGTTGTTGGAAATCTTAATGAGCTCAAGAGTGTTTAAGAGGGATTAACATGTAAACATAGACAGGAAGAGGGCTAAATGAAAGGAATACAAGCAGAAATAACAAATTAAAGAGACTATAATGGAAGCACGAGAAACAGCGAGACATAAATGTATAAGCAAAGACCTTAAAAAATAAGGAAATATATTTCGATTTTTGATTTATTAATTCCAATAGTGACAAATCCTAACAAAACATTTTTTTAAATGGAAAGCTGGATGCAACTCATTGAATTATACCATATTAAGACCATAATTTATTTTATTTTATTTATTTATTTAATGTAGTGTTAAGTGCATTCAAACAGAGAAAACTAAATTATTTTAATATTTTAATAGAAATAGCATAACTTTTATATCAGTTTGTAGATCTCAAGGCAACAATGCCCAAATGCGTTGATTTTTCAAGGTTCCTAATGAATTATTCCACGAAAGTATAATACATTTAAGATATATACAGAAGTAATGAAGTCTATCCTTATCCAAGTTTATAAGGCACATAATGATCTCATGATCATTGTCTCGTTGTCATTCCAAATGACTTGAAGTGTATTGGATATGAAATTGATTTATGTACTACAATGTGACGGCTAAATTATAAAAGCTGAGATATGCAAATTGATGATGTCGACTGTCACAGATTGGCAACATTTGATTTGCCATTTTAAAGATACTTCATATGAGCAGTGCGCCAAGTGCCAATATGCAAATGCTTGAGTAACAGAAGAAAAACAGGAGAGAGACTCAAGCGACACAAACGAATGGCACTCATAATTGTCACTTGAGTTGTGTTGCACATGAATGCAAATGAATATGAATGAATATGGCCAGAAATGAATGGAGAACAACTAAGAGTGGGTTAGTTGAGAATAATCAACTCAAAAGTACCCTATAAAAGTGATGCCTAAAGTAATTTTAATTAGTTATTGATTTATATTTTTATTTATATGAATAAAACTAAAAAATATATATAGTAAATTTAAAAATGAATATAGTAAATGATTTTATTTATATTTTTATTGGTTGTAAGAACATTTCTATGATGTATAATGACAAACAGCACATCAAAGCTGACATTACTTGTAGCTTTTCAGAGAGCAATTTAAATATGCCATTCATGATCAGCAACATAAGTAAATCTATATATTAGTATAGTGTCGAGAGACTCTAGGGTAAATAAAAAGATGGCATCTTAAAGACATGAATTGTTTATACGAAGCACCACAAATATGCCTTTGTCTCAGCGGGAATAGCTTTAAGAACTGCTTGAATCGTCGAATGGAGGCGGCGGAGGAGGAGGCTGCTCATAAAAATATGATTCATTGTAAACAAACTTGGACTTGGAGTGGAGTGTAGGACTTCCGCTACGTTGTGCAAACACATGAAATATTTATAAATCCATTCGTGCAGCAGTAGCAGTAGCCACTTGCTCTTGGATGCAAGGATGAGGTGGTGTTGGACAGTGAAAGGTGCAAGTGGGGGGGGCTGCATGTGATCACTCATCATCGACAACTTCAAACGGGAAATGGAACGTGTTGCCACTTTAACTGCCATTTAAATACACAATTTGCAGAGCCAAAGAAAGACATGAAAGGAGCAACCAGCAGTCAGCAGCCAGCAGGGGGTAAGCACGATGAAGGGGGCTTGTGGAGGGTGTGAAGGGGGATGGAGGGGGCACTGGCAGTGACATTTATTGGCCGCATTATTTCAGCGCTAGCAGCAACGCCGTCAGTCAACACCCCGAGGGATCTGCAACTGAATCTGCATCTCTGCAGCTGCATTGGTCGTTTTTTTTTTCCTCTTTTTTTAAACGCTGCATTTTTGCATAAAATCTGAGGCGGGCTAGTCAGGTTAGGGCCGCGCGACGGCAATTTATCAATGCTGGCGGCAGCCTACGTAACTCTCAAAGTTTCTATAGCTCCCCCTACCCCACCACCCCACCTGGTGGGGGCTGTAAAAGTTTTTAACGGGCGCCGCGGGCAGCCAACTGCAGCTGCAGCAGTTGAAACAAAACCGAATACCGAAAACCGAAAATCCAAATCCAAGCCCACCTTTTTCGCCCTGGGTACACGATGCGGCGCTAACGAGGACAAGCGTTTATGTCAAAGCCCAATACGTGATGCATTTAGTGAGCTCAGCTCTCCCTCCTTCTCTCTTCTTCTCCTTCTCTATCTCTATCTCATTCTCTTTCAACCTGTGAAAGATGTTGCCACACCTTTGCCCCTCGACTCTACTCGCTACAGTCTACACTCTGTTGGCTCGCTGCACTTATTTTAAATGCATTTCGCTGCAAGTCGAGAACAGGATTTACACGTTACTCCATTCTTGGTCTAATTGGATGGGCAAACGCTGAACAGTTCAACTCAAGGGCTGTTAAATGCGTTTTGGACTTTGCAATTCAAATAGTAGAGACTAAAGATTAGGACTTGTAAAGTATTTGCATTCACTATGAACTCTATTTAACACTGAACATCAAATATAAGAGCACTCTTTTATTGTTTAAGACGGTAGTGACACTTGATTTATCAATTTCACTTTGTGCGGCATCCGTAAACGTTTTACTGGCAGCTCTACTTACTACAAAATGTATGCCTACCAACTAAATGCTCAGATTATCCCGTTAATCTTTTTGACTGAGAATAAAACAATCTTTTGTCTATCCTTCTTTGTGCGGTATCCGTAAACGTTTGCCAATTGCTTTTTTTCAACAGAAATTCTTTCTTCACTCTTTAGTCAAAATCAATTGACTTTTTAATATTTAGATAAGAATATGTTTCTAATATCTTCGAAGAGAACTTGATGGTTAATGATAACAGTGTAAATTTACTGTTATTTGTTCAATAAATATCTTTAGTATACACAAACCTTATAAATATCATTATTTTCTTTAGTATTTGAATTGAATCCTGCCCACATTATTTTGCCAAAATACTTGGCCAAACAGTTTCATCTGGTATTAAGGAAATCCCACCCAACAAATGCAATTCAATCTATTAATTTATTTTTTTACTTGTCAACAATTCCATTCCGTTGACAAAATTAATGATTGCCGCAAAGAAACTTTTTCCCAAAACTGAGCCTAAGTTATTTGGTAACTTTTGGATTACTTTGAGGGATTGTTGTTGTTGTTGTTTACTGTTTTTTTTTTGCTGGTTTGGTGTTACGTATACATCTATCATACAGGTCTTAAGTATTTTTCACAATTTATTTACGTCACCTGGCACTTGCCACTTGCCACTTGCTACTTGCCACTTTACATATCTCTCCATTAGTTCGAGACGAGTTTTTGTTGTTCTCATTACCTTCCATTGTTGTTTCTGTTGTTGCTGTTGTTGTTGCAGTTGCTTTCGGTGTTGTTACCAAGTTTTTTTGCTCATTTTTCTTGCTTTTTACGCTGTCGTTTTCTGTTTGTTTAGGACAAAGGGGGCAGAGGTGGGGCAGGTGGGGGGCAGGTTTGCCCGCTTGCTGCCAATTTGACACTCTTAAGGATTTTGCGAGCTTGACATGCATAGCGCCATTAAATTTATCAATTGCTCAAAGCACCCCGTCGCTGTCAAATTGTTGTACTTTTTATTTGACGTTAAAAAATTTACAACTTTTTTCAATCAGCCCTCGATTTGGTGACACTTTTGTCGCGTGGCTCCTGCGGTTGATTTTCATTATTTACCCGAAGTTTATTCCGGCGCTCTGCACATAGTGGCAATTTATCAATAAATGGCAAAATGTTGCTCAAAGTGCAACTTAAACAATCTGATTTGGGGGGGTGCTGAAAGGACTCTTGAGTAGCGGTTGACAAGAAAATCGAATAACGCATTATTAATTAAACTGAATGTGAAGAGTGAAAAGGGGAGCTATCGGCAAAGGTTCTGTATGCTAGAAGGTTTTTGAATATAGGGCCAATAAAGAAACAATGTTGTCTAATACTAATTTCAAGTAAAGATCAAAAGGTCAATAATAAACTCTAAAAAGTTTAATTTAATGTATTTTAATAAATTATGGGAAAATGTTAGAAAATGTTTGTTGATTCTTTTATTTCCTAGATAGTCCCTTCCTATTTATTAAAATTATTTGATGAATCTATCTCTTTCGGAAACGTCACACTAAATTCCAGTTTGCATATAGATTCTCTCTAACGTTGTCAAATTATATTAAATATAATTTTCAATTTACCTAATGTTAGCGAGCATATAAGATTTATGACAGCCCGCATAACTTGTACTCGTATTTGCATTTTCTTCATATATGTATGTATATGATTTGATGGCCTGATTTATGGATACAATAAAAATCGCTGGTTCTTTCATAAATCGAAGCGGCGTTCGTTCGTTATGTTTATGAGTTAGTCACAGGTGCGCTTAATATAAGGCCATATCGAGGGGCATTTGAGATTGCATCGAGAGGGAGAAAGAGAACTTTAAGAGGTCAGAGCTTTATGGTCGCTTACAGCCACTAAATGGCAAACTAACGGACAAGAGTTTTCACTTTTATTGCCAGCATTTAACAGGCCATGACACGAACACGAAGCTTTTGGCCACAAGCGGCGGCAACTTTTTCATCATCAATTTGCTTTATGGCTCGGAAACAGCGAGAAGCGGAGAATCCGAGAAGCGGCGAAGTGGAGAAGCACTGCAGCCACTTGTCGTCATAACAGCGTTGAGTTAGCGTTCTGCTTAAACGAAAAAAGATACAAGATACAAAACTGCAACTGCAACAGCAACAGCAACAGAGCCCAGCTCAGGCAGGCAGTTCTAGCTAGTAGTCGGGCATTGTCATTGTCATTGCCACTTTGCTAACATTTTCACACCCAGCGACAATTTGTCTGCGCGTCTGTCTGCCGAAGGGGGCACAGGGTGTACAGGGGTGTACAGCGTGTACAGGGTGAGTACAGGGGTGTACATGGGGGATACAGCAGCTGGGAGCTGCGATACGAGAGCTGCCTGAAAGTGTTTAGCCGGGTCGCATGTCCGTGGCGTGTAACTGGCATGTATCTTTTGTAGCTTTCACCGTACCTACCTATCCCCCCTCTCTCTCCCTACCACTCCCTCTCTCTGTCTCCTCTGCATCAGTTTTTCAGTGCTGCCAAATTTAGACGAGCAAAAACAGTTCGTTTTTGAATGGAAATAATGTTGATGTTGGCATTATGAAAAATACTGCAAAATATGGTTTATGTTTTGCCTGTTTTAAGCAGCGCTTTTATTTATAATTGTTGGAAATAAATATGTTAGACAGTGTACAACGCAAAGCGTCTTCTTCTTATAGTTATAATGTAACTGTAAGCTATCGTCATTCGCTTATGTTCTTCATTCTTCTTTTGAGTTTTGGCTGGGTTTCATTATTTTTTTCATAATCAATATGGTAAATCAAAGTATTTATCTTTTTTACATAATGGATATACATTTTTTTTATCAATATTTTATGCAAAACTTGGATTTCAAAATTCTAGGTAAATCGTAATTAGAAAATGGATTTAAAGCCCAAATTGATAATTTCCTTATTTTCTTTTGAGCTATATACATAAGTCGGCTTATAATATTTGAATTATATAGCCTCGCCATAAATTTATATTGATATTAAACGGCATTTAGATATATCTTTGGATTATATATAAAATGTGCATATATTATTAGAGACATGTGAACAATATGCAAACTTATCTCCTAAAAGCTTTAAGCTTCCGCTGTCCACTACTCGCCTGCAATCACACAATCAAAAAAAAAGGCTAGAAATAAAGTGCAAATTGGCAACACTGCGCTCTCTCTCTCTCTCCTCCCTCTCTCTCTCTCTCTCTCTCCCTCTCTCCCTCTCTCCGTCTCTTTGCACCCTTGGCTGACCGCCATCGCTTGAGCGACTTTGTCAACATTATTCAAGCATAAACATGACCCGTGCTGACGAGAGCCGGCAACGTGATGCCACGAATCCCAATCCCAATGCGAATCCGGCGGAGAGTGTCCAATGGAATGCTGCAAATGGTGCAAAACGTTCGGAGCAAGCATTTAAACGTCGTTAGGTTTGTACAAATCAAGATAAATGGCCCCGGAGCATGTGAACACTGAGTGGGTGGCTCTATTCAGGTGGCCTTGTCTGTTTGCATAGGACAAAGCAAGTGGTAGCTAAAGAAGAGCTGAAAACGTTTCGAAAAGTGGCTCAGAGTTGGAACACTGTGCTAAGGATGTTATACAAATTGCATCAAATGTAATCTAAGTTCCTTAACTAATATAAGCAATTTTAAATATATATTTATTATCATAACATATTTAAAAATCTACTTAAATTTATAATTATATTTGTACATTTTCCTTGCATTTGAAACTGATTGCGGTTTTTGATGTACAAAATATTTCGTTTAGTTGAACTTCTGAAAATTACTGATTGAAAGGCGCATAGTAAAAAGCTGATAAGAAGCTTTTGCCTTCTGGTATTTAGAAGAAAGTCAAAAACTCAACAATATGCTCGTCACTCACAACATAAACATAACACAACACATGTGAGTACCCAAAACAAGATGGAGGGAGAGAGCTAGCTCCTTCTGGCAAGCCACAAACACAAAGTTTATAGCTAAACAATTTCCGGCCATGCGTTTACATTATTAGCATATTGACGAACCAGGAGGCCAAAAGCCCAAAAACAGTCTAGTCATAAAACTTTCAGCAGGACTTAGCTGTATTTTGGTTGGCAAACTTTTGCTTTGCCATCGCACAAGTCAGAGCACATTATCATCGCTCCAGCTCCACTCACAGACGTTAGAGGATTAATATAAAGTGAAGGATACTACCCCCTGCGGGGGCTTATATATAAGTAATACGTGTGTAAAATGAAATAAAGTCACAGCTGAGTAAACACACTCGACTCGAAGCATTGCCTTTAAGAAGCAAATCATATTAACTTCAACTAGTCGAGTAAATATGCACTTTTATGGCTAATACTGCCTGTCTATTAAATGCAAATTGATTTCGGCTGCAGCAACTAGTTTCTCTCTTTCTATAGATAAGCAAACCACTCATATCCATGCTATGCACATCATTAAACATCAAAAGTCGGCGCTGGCTTATTAACAGCATAAAACGCACAATTTCCCGAGCGTTTATTGAGACAAACAAATGCACAAGTTTTCCATTCACTTGAGCACATTGCGGAAGCAATGGCAAAACATAATCAGCATCGAGAGACACTCGAAAGTTCAAATGCGTTTGCCATTTGCCATTTGCTATTTGCCATTTGCCAGGGACAAAAACTACAAACAGATATTCAATTAGCGCAATTATTAATAGGTATTCCAGTGCGCATCGGCATCTGCTGTATTTGAATCGAATGCGAATCGCTTTAATGACTACATTTGTGCCAGGAAGGGGATTAATTAGTGTCTAGTCGGAAAATGAATGGAAGAATGGGGAAAGTGCACATCTCTCAATTGGTCAAGTAAAAACAAGTAAGAGTGCTCTAGTCGAATCCAGACCTTACATTCATTCATACTAAACTATCAGTGTGCATACATACAAACACACACATAATGCAAGCAGTGCAAGCAGTTTAAGCAGTTAGCTTGCTTTTTCACTGGGCCCCACACAATGGAAAGTTAAATCTTAAACAACTTCTATGTTTATTGTCCGATCTTATTAAAATATTATTGAAATTATACATGAATACAATTGGCAATCAAAGGTGTGCCAAACCGAATTGCAAGGTCATACCTTAAAAAATGGGTTTTTTCAACTGTTGGGGGTATTGGTGGGTGGTATCCAAAAAGTGAAATATTTGTGACACGTGTCTGCTATACCAAATTTTGTGCCTCTAGCTCTTATAACTTTTAAGTTATAGAAAAAAAATGAAATTTATCGATAAATTTTGAAAGGATAAAACCGATAAAATCAAATAAACTTGATCTGTCCCGGGACTACGAAACCTATATTCCAAATATGAAGCCTCTAGCTCTAAACAGACAAAGGGACATGAATAAATCGACTCGGGTTTTGATACTGATCAAGAATATGTATACTTTTTATGGTCGGAGATGCTTCCTTATGCCAGTTACATGCTTTTGCACAACTTCATTTTACCCTTTTTTCTAATTATAAAAAGAGACTAACTAAGTATTATCATATGTTAAAATAAAGTAAATTACTAAAGGGGGGAATATTGAAAAAATACTATTATATTATGAATAACTTACAAATCAAAAGTTTCTTTGTGACTAATGGTACAATTATAACTATTACTCATGCTGTAGTAATACTAATTATATATTTACTTATTCATCGGCTTTTTTAATTGTATTGCAAAGAAGTAAATAACAACACAACAATTTGTGGCGAGACTATATTTATGATCTGCATATACTATGCTATGTTATATATATATATATATATGCCATATATGTACATATGTATAACGTAAGATAAGAAACAAATTCAGCTGCTTGCGCAACTTAGGCTCAGCTTGATTCAGACCTGCTAATCTAATTGAGTTCAGTGCTTGTGGGTATCCAGTGAGAGACGGACGCAAAAATCGAAAGTAAAATGCTCAAGTATTTTGCCTTGTGGGTTATTCAGCTCATCATTGTGGCAAGATGTGGCGGTGTCAGCCTGCGATCCGAAGTGGTGGACAGCACAAGGAAACTGCAAGATGAGAAACTAAAATTGGATATGTACGATGAGAATATTCGGCAGAACGAAGAAGAGCTTAAAAAGTTGGAATGGGAAATGGAGGCGGAGCACACGGATTTCAATGCAGCAAAAAACACTATGAGTAATCAATTGTCGGATTTGAAAAAACAAATAACCGAATGCCAAAATGATAAGCTACAGAAAATTTTAGTTGGTGTTAAAGAACTAAAAAATAGTCACACAATGAATGAGCACGATCTAGTTAAGAAGCTTACTGAGATTGAGCATAAGCAAGTAGTTGAAATGAACAATAAGGATAAACAAATCGAAAAATTGCAATCGAATGTTGCGGCTGCCGAGTTAAGACTACAGGAAAAAAATATAATGCTAAAATCTTTAAACTCCACTTTAGAAACAAAACGTACTGAAATTTCCGACTTAAGCAAAAGTAAGATAGCACATTATTTCAGATTTCAAATTATTGCTAATCTCTCTATATATTTCCATTTCTCGCTCTTACTTTCTATATGTCTTAGAACTATTTCAAGCTAGTGATAATGCAGAATCCAAGAGATTTAATGATCTTACGAAAGCGATCAACGAACTTAAAAAAAACATAAGCACGAAAATGCCGGATATTAAAGCTCAAGATAACCTCATATTAACATTACAATCCGAAATAAAAAGGTCCGTTACTGAGTACGAAAAGTACGAGCAAAAGTTGAACGATAAGGATAAAGAAGTTTCCAACTTAAAAGAAAGTAAGATAACACCAATATTTTAGATTTCAAATTATAAATAATCTCCTATATATTTCCATTTCTCTCTCTCTCTCTCTCTCTCTCTCTCTCTCTCTCTCTCTCTTACTATCTCTCTCTCTTACTTTCTATATATCATAGAGCTATCGCAGTCAAATTTAGATTCCAAATTAAAAAACTTCGGTATTGAGAACGAAAAGAACAAGAACAAGTTGAACGATAATAATAAAGAAATACAAAAATTGCAATCGAATATTGCGGCTGCTGACTCAAAACTACAGGAAAATAATGTTATGCAAAAATCTTTAAACTCCACTATCAAATCTTTAGAAAAAATAATTTTCAAGAAAAATACTGAAATTACCGACTTAAGCAAAAGTAAGATAATACATTGTTCTAAATTTCAAATTATAGCTAATATTTGATACATATTTCCATTTCTCTCTCTTACTTTATATATGTCTTAGAACTATCGGAAGCAAGTCAGATTACTTCTAAATTTCAAATTATAGCTAATATTTGATACATATTTCCATTTCTCTCTCTTACTTTATATATGTCTTAGAACTATCGGAAGCAAGTCAGATTACTTGTGTTAAGGCAGAATCCAAGAGAAATAGTGATCTTACGAAAATGATCTACGAACTTCAAAATAATCGATGTAGGTGCCTTTTGTATATATTCTGATTTAAAATTTTAAATTGTTCCACAACTTCAGCCCAGTTGGATAGGAAATTAAAAATCTCCGAAGACAGTCTCCACCTGAAGGTCGATGAATTAAGGAAATGCATTGACACTAAACAACAAGTAAGAGTGCTGTAGTCGGAAATGCCCGACTAGGAGATACCCTGACCCCAGTTCTTCCATTCAATCATACTTATCAGTGTACAAACACGCATATACTGCAAGCAGTGCAAGCAGTTAACTTGCTACTTCACTAAACCCCTCACTATGGAAAGTTAAATCTTAAACAAATCATGTCTTGATTGTCCGATCCTTGTGCATTTCTCGAGACTGAACATACCAAATCTCTACCTCTTATAACACCGGTCTGAACTCGAATATTATCGACAACTTCTGAACAAGTCGATTTACCGATCAAATGAAACAAACTTGATCGGATCAGGGAATACGAGAGATTGTATTCCAAATATGTAGTCTCAAGCTCTTATAGTCTCGTGTTCATACAGAGAGACAGACGGACAGACACGTAGACCGACGCAACTGTTGATACTGATCAATAATATATATACTTTATGGGTTTAGTGATGCTTCTTAGTGCCTGTTACATATACCCTCTTTACTAATATTAAATGGGCTCAGGGTATTCATTACTCAGACAGTGATTAAAATCGCTCACCAAATGACAAACTTAAAAACTGCCCACAGAAACCGAATAGCTGCTGGCATTTAAATGGAATTCAATCGATAACACTTCCCGGACTTGTGCTTTGTAATGAGGATGTACTTGGACCCGATTGGATGATCGTTCAACGTCGCTTCAATGGCGCTGTCAATTTTTATAGGGGCTGGAATGATTACAAGGATGGATTTGGAGATTTACATGGGGAATTTTTCCTTGGATTGGAAAAGCTGCATCGCATCACATATTCACAACCGTACGAGCTATACATTCAACTTACTGATGATAGTAAGCGAGTTTTGTATGCAAGATATGGTGATTTTCGAATTGGCGATGAGGAAAGCCAATACGCTTTAGAAATTCTTGGGAAATATCAAGGAAATGCAGGCGATGCCATGAGTTATTTTAGTACCGATAAAAGGCAATTTTCAACTTACGATCATAATAATAGTTGGTGTGCGTATAACAATATTGGTGCTTGGTGGTATAGTGATTATGGCTGTGGAGACAGGTAAGTAAATAATTGTCCAAAAGGCACTAAGTTAAATAACTCTCAATTATAATTCAATACTTTTTCAATACAGTAATTTAAACGGACAGTATGGCGGTTATAGAAAATCAAATACCATATTCTGGAAAAGTAGTGTTACTTGTCATTATAATAAAAATAAATGTGAAAACAACAATTTTAAGAGCGTTTACATGATGATTCGCCCAAAGACAACTAATCAATAAATTATTATATATATAAACATAATTGTGTACACCATGCAAATAAATACAAATGCAAATTCAAAGATAGTTTCTTGCTTCAGCTAAACTTCTCTTTTAGAGAGAGTGAGAGAGAAAACTGCCATCCATCGACAAAGTACGATGGGAACTGTTAATCCTCTTAGGCACACTTGAGCGGAGGCAAGACAATGGCCGACTAATATTGCAATCGATATCAAACTAATTAATATAATCTCTTTGGTCGCAGCAATATAGTAGTACTAGTGCTAATATAATGATACTTGATACTATGTCTGTGCTGCATTCAATGCCAATTTCACGCTTGCCGGACCGTAAACTAAAGCCGTACAGTGCAAACCGCCAATCCGCCAATATTTGGCTTAACGCTCTGCGAAAAGCCAGCGGCAATTAAATACCAGTAAATTAGTTGGAAAATCTACAACTGGGAAAACTGGCATAGCTTGAGCTCATTTTATAGCTACTGAGAGCTCACATAAATTAATGGCTGGAGTTGCTTAAGTTGCGGTCATAATAAATGGCAAAATCCGACAAATCAGAAACGTTAATAGACTTGCATATTTTTGTATAATTCAGCTGAGATTCAGGCAAATAATTCGAAGAATATTCATTTCAAATAAAGATAAATATATTATTATTCAATTATATAAATATGACCATTGATTATAGCCTATAAAATTTAAGAAAATATTTAGTATAGTTAGAACTCAAATAGGATTCGTTTAGCTCAGACTTGAGTCTTGGGTATTGCTCTATACTCTTTAACAATTTTACTCAATATAGAAAATTCAAAAAAATAAGTTAATTGATTTTTAAAAAGTAAATCTATAAGACAATAAATATTTTTGCAATGTCTTTCTCACTCGTTATTTATTTATTTACAGATACAGAAAATCAAATTGCAACTTGGAGGAATTAAAGTAAAGCTAATGATAAAATAAATATAATATTTAACAAGTGGAGAAGGATTATCTTCGGCGTGCCGAAGATTAAATACTCTTTTCGAACCTTAAAGCAATTTTTACTATTTTTCCGTGACTGCTTATTTAATTCGCAGATATTAATGTCGCATACATATACCCCTACATATAAAATAAAATATATAAAGGTATTCATGTAAACAGGGACGTTTCACTATCCGTAGCTCGTGGACGCGTCCCTTAGCATTCATAAGTGCTACCGAATTGAACAATATACAAGTTTCAGTTTTTCCAAAAAGTGAAAACTACATTACATAATATACATACCAAATTTTGTGCCTGTTGCTCTTATACCTTTCAAGGCTGCTGTCGGAAATTGAATTGTCATAAAACTTAATCTGAACATACGAGAGCTTATATTCAGAATTTGAGATCCATATTTTTTTTCGCGTGGCATTGGTTTTGCCAATGAATTTAAATTTTTCTTTTGAATTATTCTATTAAAGCTACTTTATGTATGAAAAAAAATTAGAAACAATTTAGGAAATTGAAAATAAATGAATTTGACTACAGCTATTATATATTTGAAAAGAAGAATAAGAAAAATGAAAATAAATGACCAGTCGCCGCTGGTTTCGAACCCGGGACCTCTCGCTCACCAGTTCGCAACTTTACCCACTACGCCACAAGCCGTTTTGATGATCGCTGACAAAATCCCTTGAAGAGCAGACTGTCAAAAGCTTTCTTGTTTTGCTTTGTACTGCTTACACCAAGCAGTTTTAAGAATCGCTAACAAACTCGATTTATACTGAGCTTTTGTTTTTTCGCGTGGCATTGTTTTTGTTCTAAGCCATTGAAAGCAAATGAATTTGATTACAGTTATTATATATTTGAAAAGAAGAATAAGAAAAATGAAAATAAATGACCAGTCGCCGCTGGTTTCGAACCCGGGACCTCTCGCTCACCAGTTCGCAACTTTACCCACTACGCCACAAGCCGTTTTGATGATCGCTGACAAAATTGCTTGAAGAGCAGACTATCAAAAGCTTTCTTGCGCTTGACTTTGTTTGCTCAGACTATCAAAAGCTTTCTTGTGCTTGACTTTGTTTGCTCATATGCACCTGTTTTTTCAAAATATTTAATGACGCATATCTTCGCTGTTTATGACTCAATCGATTTGCGATTTTACCCATTGATGAGTTATAAGGATGTTCAAGTGTACAAGGAAATTTAAGGCAATTGCTTTGAAAACATCGGATTTATGGCCAAAACCGACTTTGAGGTGTATGGCAGCTATAAGATATAGTGGTCCGATCCGGCCGGCTCCGACCAATGTGCTGTCCCCTTGAATAATAAGTGTCTGTGCAAAGTTGCATCGCGATAGCTCAAAAACTGAGGGACTAGTTTGCATACATACAGACAGACAGACAGACAGACAGACAGACAGACAGACAGACAGACAGACAGACAGACAGACGGACATGGCTAGATCAATTTGTTTTGTTTTTATAAGCATATTGGCAGTAACTTTTGGGGGTCTCAGACGCTTCCTTCTATGCGTTACAAACTTCAGGACAAACTTAATATACTATTTTCTTCGAAAAGAGTATAAAAATTACAATTGAAAATTGTAAATTTAAGATTATTATTATCTTGGCAATTGAAATTGCGCAAAAATATTTGAAAACCGCCAGAAGAGTTTCTCAGTGCAGCCAGAATAGCCGCATAAGTTGAATTCCCGCCAAAATAAAGAGCAATCGCTACCCAGTTGCCCAGTTGCCCAGGTGACGAAATGCGTCTTGAAAGTACGTGATGTGCCTGGTAAAGGCCCGAAAATGAATGAGACTGGATGCCAAGGAGTAGAAACATAAGAGGAAAGCAAATCCTCACAGCGGGCGGCACATTAAGTACGAGCAGTTGCCAAATCCCAAGTGGGTGTGCCAGTCCTTTCGGATGCCAGACAACAATGGCTGGCTGGCATAAGCTATGGCGGCAGTAAATGCAATCAATACGCATAGACGGCACATAACAGGTATTACCGAGCCATGTATTACGTATTATGTATAATGCATGATATCCAGGTACCTCCAGGAATCTGATTTCTATGATGCTGCTGCTGCTGCTGCTGCACATGAAAAATCAACGCCAAGCGTAATCTATTAAATTATCCTAATTTCATCACGCACCAAATCCCTTTAGCCGTGAACCGTTGCCAAGGGGGATGGCGATGAGTGGGGATTGGGGGTACATCATGCCGGGCACCCGCATGAAAAACAATAAAAATTTGCATAATATCGGTATAATATTTTAGCATTATGTGCATGACAAAGGTGCAGAAAGTAACGGCATTATGTGCCAGACATTTGCCAGCAAGATTTTCGACAGCTCTTCACATCAATTCAGTGGGGGGCTGTAAGGCTGTAAGGGTGGGGGTGGATTACGCTGGCCTCGGTGGGGGTTGGCGATAATGGCACATAAATGTGGCAACACATGTTGCCAAACATTTTTACATTTTTAAAATATTCTCCCTATATAGGAACTACAATTTATGCTTTCGCAAGCTCAGCCAATCGCCAAGTAGCCAAGTAATTTATTTTCTCTGGTTTTGCTTTGTACTTGTGCAAAGCCCTAGACTAATTACTTGTCTAATTACTGGGATTTTAAATATAGCAAATTAGCTGCAATTTGTTTGCTAAATCGTATTTTAAGCAGAGTCAAGTCAAGAGAGAAGAATAGATGTATTTTCGTTTTAAAAATAAAGTAAAATTTAAAAAAATAGAGACAGAAATATATATTCAGGCAATGCAATAAAACTGTATTTTAATCTCATTTTCAGAGAGCAAAAATGTAATAGCTACAGATTACAGTAGATAAGGTGAAAAATGCTCTGCTCTTTTCACTTTTGCTACCAAACACTATAATTCTCACATTCAAGATAAAGAATGATACCAAGCTCCATCAGATATATAAAGTATACGCACTGGCGTCACTTAGTTATGCAATTTATTTTTGGCCAGCAATAAAAATCAGATGCATAAATCTAAAAGCATATTTGTCTCCACATTGTCTTGGCAATCAACAATAATTTATCATATCTATAAGTAGTAGCTGTTCATTTTGCCAAAGCAGCGTGCAATGAACTTCTGCCAATGAGAAATAAAACAAAGTTAGCCAAATAAATTGCAGAGAGCATTACTAATAGCCAAATTCGTCGCATATGTGAGCCAAACTGCGGTGGAGCTTTGAGCTTTGATGATTCGATTGGGTGGCAGGACTTGCCGCAGGACATTGATGCGTAAGAGAGCGTAAAATGAAAGGAAATTGAAATGCGGGATCAAATTGAATTGGACAAGGACGAATCCCCCCTAAGTCCCCCCCCCCCCATTCTATGCTTCGTTTAACCCACAGCAACAGAGCAGAGCCGAACATTACAACTCGAAATCGAGACATAACGCCTGCGAGCGTGCAACAACTTTCACTTGGGCTCGACCAAACATTCAAAGCGAGAAGCAAAGGACGATACTGCTTCTACTTCTTTTTTTCTGACTTTGCAGCTGCGAGACTTTTGCCAATGCATAATTAAAATCCATTAAGTGTAATTTTCCAACTCTTTCGATTACTTTTGCGCAGTCTGGGTAAACTTTTCCTAATGAATCCAATTGAAAACAAGTACAAGAGAATGTTTAATCTTGGCTCTGCCGAAGATTAAATACCCTTGTAAGCAGTTGATTTTAGTTATCAGTTATCAGTTTTGCATATAGCTTCTAGTTTCTATTCTCTATAGATGATCACACATAATTTTCTGTACTTATAAAATTTTATTGATTTTATGCTGCTTGAAGCTAATGATGATTTCTATCACTATTGATAACTTAAGCGACTAACTCAACTCGCTATATACACTATGCCACATAATAATAAAGAAAATTCCTTTCAAATCGCACATTTTTCATGCGCCATTAAATTTGAATGTTTGACTTGGTTTTTTGTTTGGACTATTTGGACATGGAAAAATCATTCGTTTGGCTGTTCATGGTTCATAAATTTAGCAGCAGGCAAATTTGTTGGCCTCATGAATACCAAAGTGCAAAATTCAATCAATTTGAGCCATTTACCCATTCAAGTGTTTGTAACCTGGCCACAATGGTCATTCACTCGTTGTCCCTACCTCAAACACACACACATGTGTGTGTCTGTATATATTTGTTGCGTGTGTGTGTGTGGCTTGTGTTTTTGACATACCTAGCAAAGGACGACCATTGAAATATTTGAGAAGTTCATCAATTGTAAGAGTTTTTCAATTAACACACACATATACACACACTTACACACACACACCCGCAATCTATTGGCTTTTGATTTAGTAATGCACATTGGGAATTTGCATGATATGTAGTTGTAGTTGTAGTTGTACTTATTGTTGTTGTTGTTGTTGTTGCTTCTGCTGGGATTTCATGACTTTGATGGCTGGTTAATATTGTAAGCTCTCTGATATGTAGAGAGCTCAAGGCTAGAAGTACGCATTTAATTGCATTTTTTTCAGAGTATAGCACACAGCTTGACTCAAAGGGTATATAGAATATGGCAAAAGGTTGTACAACTTAATCCGATTTTTGATTAATATATATACATAAATATACAGCGTTTTTTTTTAATAATTGAATTTTGTACATAACATTCCACACAAGTCTAATATCAAAGTAGAAATATATGATGCTGTTTTGTTTTCACAAAATAAATTGTGTATAAACTACTTATGAAACTAGTTTGACTTAATGTTAATAAGATCTAAAAAGAATGCAACACCTTTTCTCATTAGTTAAAATCTAGCTATTTATGCTCATTTAAAAACAATTAATTTACTGTATATATATATTATATACAAACCAACTTTATGTGTAATGACATGAACCTCATTATTCAATCAATTTAATAATAATGAATTGATTATATATTATATGCAACTTAATGGCAAACAGAGCATTGCCGAGTCGTGCACAAAAATGAATCATGCCTATGACTATTTTCTTTACGTCTCTGTTGTCAAGCTGACCTTTTGACGGCTGCTGTTTTTTGTGGTTGGCCGTTTATTGCCGAGTACTGGCCACAAATAGCCAGCATTTTGTTTTTAAAAACTGCGCATAGCGCCAGACCCGGATTCAACAGGCCGAAGGCCGGTGGACAAAAACTCACACTTATGCCACAATGAACTGCAAACCGGCAAACCAGCCGCCCAATCTGAGTTTATGGCACACTTAAACGCGCTCGCCAACAAAAACAAACACACACGAACCAAACTGACAGAAGTGGTGCGGTGGGGTGGGGGAATAAGCGGGGGGAGTGATTGCATATATTGATTTAATATCTGTGCTGCCTGAGGCCAATTTAATCATCATTTGTAGAAAATAATTAAAATTTACAATAACAGCCAACTGGCAACTGGCAATTGGCAACTGGCGGCGGACTCTGAAAATTGCACAAGATCTTTCATATACAGTCTCCGTAATATCTCACTGAAAATGCTTTAATAACCCGGCAACAACAACAGCAATGAAAAGCGGTCTGAAGTTGCAGACAGAGAGGGACAGACGGAGAGCGAGAGAGAGAGGGAGAGACGACTCCGATGGTCTCAATGAAACCTACAGAGCAACTGCAGAGCAAAGAGTGTGTTAAGCAGTATGCATTAAAGATACCCTGCAGCAAGGCTAAAAGTAGCTCTTTATTTTACTTATTTTGTTTCTTGAGAACATGAAGTACAGCTATTAATATATTATTTTATTATGCTATTATATTATTATTATTATTTACATTCATTGACGACAAGAATTGATTCTTATAATGACAAAAGTGCTAGTGCATTACATAAAAAACAATTAAAAATCATACACCAGCAAAACAAGAACAATATATAAAGAAAATCTTACTTTGCTGTTGTACAAAATAAACCTTTTAAATAACTCCTGCTTCTGTCATTTCCAAAAGTTTTGAATTTTAATAAATATTATATTAGGTATATCATTAGTTTTACTTGAATTTATAAAAAATTTTACGTATAATCTTATGTGTCTGACTGTCTTTAGTCTCATAAGAAAAAAAATGTACAGGAACAATTTTTTTAGCCAGAAATTATATTATAATTTTTTGTGTTGCTTAATATTTTATTATTGTTTTTATTTCTGTATAAATGTACTTTTTTTTTGTATTTAGAAAAATGTCCAAAAGTAAAGATAGTGTGACGATTCTTAAACTTCTTAAGCGAAACCATAACAGTTCTTAATACACATATCTACCAGTCGACAACTTATATTGATCTCTGATGATGAGAAGCTTCCCGAACCTACAAACCTACAAAGCGTTTATAACATTGATCAACCTTATATATAATTATTATATTGCTTTGGCCACATTTTCTCTTTCGATATTTGCACAACTTTTAGAGACCCTATCGACCTAAATGGTGGCTGCCAACAACTGTGGAGATTAAAAAAAAAAACGTGCCTTATGCATGTGAAAATCCGAAAATTCCATCGCCCCATAAAATGTGCTAATTTCGTTGACATTGCGCAGACAATTTGTAATTGTGCGCAATAATTTTGTTTAATTTGGTTTCGGGGTGCTTTAATTTAAATAGCTAACGCCGCCCGTTTTAATCCAGCACATACTTAGTTGTCCTCGGTTTAGCTTTGCAGTTGGCACAGCTCATAAATTAGAGAGAGAAATACAGATCCTAAGTGCTAAATGCTATATGCATTTGGCTATTGGTTCGTCGCCTTTTGTTGCCCCTTTTACGATGCCAGCTAATGTCTAAATACGATGTTATACAAGTTGTTTTAGCTCTATCTGTGTGTGCCTTTGCCTCTGCCCCTGTGTTTTTGTTTCGGTTTCGGTTTGTGTAAGTGCCATTTCAAGCTCATTAGTGGCCATAATTAGCCAGCTCAGTTTATGGCCCACAGACACAGCAGTCGCAAAGGAGACAAATGTACCACTGCAGACTGCATATTCCCACTGCAAATGCAAAGGAACGCAAAACGAAACTGTTTTCACAATACTACAGTCGTTTGCTGTATGCTCTTTACACTAATACTCAAATTGGTCAAATTAAAAAAAAAAAAAAATGTAACATTAAATCGAATTACAATTTTGAGCACCTCAGAATTGGTTTTGCTATTAATTAATATTCGTAAAAAATAGCGAAACAATTATTAAACTAAATTCAAATACGCAATCAATCAATAGCCACATCATTTCGTTCAGAGTAAAAGATTCTGTTTAAAAGTTTGAAGCATAAATAAATTACTAACTAACCTAAGACCTAGAAATTCAAATCTCTCTAAAATTTAGGTTGTAAAAATAATATTATTAAAATTAACTATAATATATTCATGAAGCATAAATAAATTACTGACTAACCTAAGACCTAGAAATTCAAATCTCTCTAAAATTTAGGTTGTAAAAATAATATTATTAAAATTAACTATATATATTCAAAACATATTTAGAATACTACTTATAATTTTGAAAAAAGAGCGCTTTGAAACTGTCCTTCATCTTTGAAAAGAATACGGATTTGCCTTCTAACTGTTCCGCCTCAAACCACAAATAATGATTTCAATTTCAATGAAACCTAAAAATTTATAAACTGCAAAAACCCAACACATGTCCCATTGTCAAGTATAATCCGCCCGTTTGGACAGGCTGTGTGCTAAATCCCAAACACTCAACCGTTAAGGGCATATGTGTTCTCTGTTCGCACAGACACAACAACAGCAACAACAGAAACACATAAAAGAACAAAACGCAGATACTTTTCGGCTGCCCTCGCATTATATTCAACTTTTCTTTTATTTGCATTATTTCTTTTTCTTTCTTCACTTTTCTTTTTTCGTTTCTTTTTTTTTGCAGCATTTTAAGAGGTAGGTTGGGGGTAACTTTATGGCCCCGTGCATTACAAACTGAAACATGTGTTTATTGTCCGACAGCCCCACACTTCCCTCTCTCTCTCTCTCTCTCTCTCACAGTTGGTGTGTGTATCTGTAGCTGTATCTGTATCTGCGTCTGGGGCTGCTGAGCAATTTTTATTTTCGCTGTCAGCGAGGCGACACGAAAAACGAAGCTGCAACACTTTAAATGACACTGTCCCCCTGTGACTCCCCTCCCCCCTAAGCCTACAAATTGCTGGTAAAATGTGAGAAGCCATTTCTGCTCATTTGTTTGCATTTAGTGCAAGTGTGTGGAATGCAGTTGTTCTTGCCAGTTTTTGCCAGGTTGTCATTAACAAATGGCAAATTAAATTGCGCTTAAATTTGTTTAGCAGCCCCCCTCAAAAAAACACACGGAAATATCGCAGAGGCAGCTGAGCTGACTTCAGATGAGATGAAGATGCAATATATATGATTTGGATGGTATAAATAGAAGAACGCGAACGACAACGTTTGTATTTCAAGAAAAAAGTTCATTTTCAAAAGTGCATATAACTTAAATGTCTCGAGCTTACAATTTGGTTGAGTTTTGGCCAAGTTATGGGAGTTGGAAAATTTGGATGGGCATTTTTAGGCATTTCCAGGGACTTGGGAACCTTTTTTGAGCCTTATGCTCGAATGCAAATTTAAAAAAGATACCAAACCATGATCAAAAGTGCTTAGGGATCGCAAATCGGTTCGGTTTTGGCAAAGTGATGTGAGTTTTGTAATCTTAGAAGTTCACTTTAGTGTTCAAATATATTTGTGCAAATAAAACAGTTTTAAGTTTAAAGATAATCAAATGCTGCTCGCCAGTCCGCGTACACAATAAATAAGCTTAAATGTATGTTTCTTAGAACCATGCGAATAACGAATACAATTTAGATCGATAACCTTTTCAATTTAAAGTTAGCTTTTTCTACTGTTGGCGCGGATTAAGTCAAAGTTATTTGACATACCTGCTCTTTTGGGCTGCCAGGACACAATGCAACTTAAGAACCCTGTTCTTTAGTCACGCCCATGCAATTCAAGGACATGGAAAAAGTTTCAGTGGTCCAATTGAAATTCTCAAGAGTGAAATAACTCAGCAATGAGAACGCCCACAAAATACGAATGTGGCGCACTTCAATTAAATGCCCCAGGCTTTGGGAGCACATGTTGGGCACCCCCACCCCCAACTGAGCCACCCCCACACGCACAAGGTTGAGGTTTGCGAACTGTGCGAAGGTGGGGGATGGGGATGGGGATGGGGTGGGGGTGGTGGTGGGGGAAGTGGGGGCTACGTTGAATCTATTAAGGTTTGACATTAGCATGAAAAACGCATTTTTCTTTGCCGAAATGCGAACGGAAATGTTTTAAATAACTTCCGAAGTTTTTGGGTACGCTAGATTCTTCTCACACACACACACATAGGTGACAAAAACATTCAACATATTTATAAGGGAGTTCTTTTTTGTGAACGTTCTTTTGTTGCAATCGGAATCGAGTCGACACTTTGATTGAATAAAATTGTGAAATTATTTCGTGCACATAAAATAAAGTGTTTAAATGTTTGTTCTTACAACTTTGCGAACAAGTTTTGCATATTTATGGAATTGAATTGTTTACACCAAAATGATGCTTTTGAAGGGTTCGAGCTTGACAAGTTTGCTTGCTTGTGTGTGTGTGTGTGTGTGTGTGAGTTGGATAAGAAAAGTTTTGTTAAGAGCCTGCCAAACGTGTCGTATACTTGATCAATTGTTGTGGCACTTGCATAAGGCGAAGGACTTTGATTGATTTCAGTTTGGCTTTGACTCGCTCAGAGGTGTTCAAAACAAAAGAGCGTGCCAGAGAGGCAAATAAGTGACAAATTGTTAAATCAGTCAATCATTTGTCAGCTCAAAGCTTATGATTATATTATGGCAGCTAGAGCAGTCTTATATATGAGCTTTCAGTGAGCTTAATTGTTTTAAAACCAAGTAATTAATACTGCTGAAAGCTTAAATGTGAGCTTAAATATTTAGATATGCAGACAATGCAATTCATTCAGCTAAAAACAAGCTCATTTATTCATTTTGGTAATATTCATTCAGCAGAGAATATAATCGAGAGAATGAAATCAGTTTGAACTTTGCAGATTAGTATTTATGAATGAGGCTGTGTGTGTGTGTGTGGTACTTTTAGATAAGCCAACGTACCCCCGACTGGCCCCTATTTGCCTGTTCTCTATGTTATCTGAGGCAAAGATCTGAAGCAAAGCCAAAAACGTAGACAAAACGATGCAAAAACTTGGCAAACTGGCAAACAGACGTCTGCGATGCAAAAGGAAAAGTTTCGTGCCGAAACTCTTGGCCCATTGACAAAAGTTGACATATGCAAAAAAAAAACACACACATACAAATTATCAGCACATTTATCTGGGGAAATAATGTGCACGAATGTAAAGTTTTGATTTATTTTTAAGCGCAAAGTTTTTGTGCCCTGTCACAATTTTGATGAGGGTGCAAGCAGACATCCAAATCGAAGCACAACACGAAAATGCAAAATCAAATATGACATCGTCGCCCCAATCCACCCCATCCCACCTTAGCTTCCCCTCCCCATCAGCATCCCCCCGAGACAATGTGCCAAAACGAAGCCAATAGACAAACTGTAGACTCCAACTGTTGGGAATTAACGAGCTTAAAGACGCTTAAAACCTATTAGCGTCTTCAAGTGCCAGACTTCGTTTGCATCTCCTTCATCCTTCCTCTTCTCTCGCTGCAAATATTGATTTTAAGTTTCAAAAGAATCAACTTTTTAAGGACTTTTCACCTATATCAATGTTATATTTATATTTGAAATAGTAATTCATAAATTGTATATGTAATAGTCGATTTCAAATAGTGAAAACAAGATGCGTAGTATTAGCTGAGAGATTATACTGTGTATATTTAAAAAAAAAAAAAAAAAAAAAAAAAAAAAAAAAAAAAAAAAAAAAAAAAAAAAAAAAAAAAAAAAAAAAAAAAAAAAAAAAAAAAAAAAAAAAAAAAAAAAGGCGCCGAATCGGTATCTGAATGGATTTGGCTTTGGCTTTGCCATTCACATTCACATTTACACATTCACATTTACACATTCACATTGGCATGTACTCATGTGCACATATCAGTTGTCTGGCAGCTGTCTGCGGCCTTGAATAGTCCCAAAGTCAAAGCCACAACTTAATCGCTCTTTGGGGAGCAACAACAGCAACAGCAACAGGCACAATAACAACAACAACAACAACAACAACGCCTGTTGAATTGCAACAATAACGAGCGCTACAAATATGAAATTATTTCATTTCCGATTACCGCCGGCGTTTTCCAGTTGTGTAATTAAAATTTTGATATGCACAGCTAAAAATGCCCTAACTTTCTATACACATTTTTTTTAATCTATCAAATAACTTTAAAAATATATAATTATATATTTTGTTAAATTTAGATGATTTATTATTTATTTATTTATTATATTTGTACACCCTAACACGTGTTTCAAGTGGAAAAGACATATGGATGCTTCACCTATCCCATAAATATAAAATCTTCATTAGCATTAATGTAATGTTAAGTTTTTCTGCGTGTTACAAACGTCTGTTAAATTGCTGCCCCTCTACGCGATTCTCAAGAATTCAAGTAAGCTGTGCCATTTCTGATGCATTTTAGTCATGATTTAAAAGTGTCCCTCTTTCTTTGTTCTCTATTATCATATCGATATATCACTCTCTTTCTCTTGCTATCTCTGTCTTTACAATCGCTCTCTCGTGCTATCTCCTCGTTTACACTCTCTCTTTCCCCTTGTTCTCTCTTTATATTGTATCTCTCTATCTGTTGTCTCTCTCTTTAGTCTCTCTTTCTCTCTTCTCTCTCTCTCTTCGCTCTCTCTTTCTTTTTCTCTTACTCATTCTCTCTCCGTCCTCTCTCTCTTCTCGCTCTTTTCTCGGACTCTCTCTTTTCTCTCTCTTCTCTTACTCCTTCCTCTCTCTATCTCTTCTCGCTCTCTTCTCTTTCTCTCTCTTGTCTCTCTTTTCTCTCATTCATCTTCTCTCTCTTCTCTTAATCCCTCTCTCTCGTCTCTCACTCGCTGCCTTCTCTCTCTCTCTCTCGCTCTCTCTCTTCTCGGTCTCTCTCTATTCTCTGTCTCTCTCTTCTCTGTCTCTCTCTTCTCTGTCTCTCTCTTCTCTGTCTCTCTCTTCTCTGTCTCTCTCTTCTCTCTCTCTCTCTCTCTTTCTTTCTCTCTCTTTCTCTCTCTTCTCTCTCTCTCTCCCTCTCTCTCATGCTTACTCTTTCTGTACGTATATCGTAAATATATATATATAAGAACTCCATCAGAGGCGCAGTCGAGAGCTCATTGAACTCCTGGCCAATCGGCAGTAAATGTGTAATTTAGGAATAATGTGGTTGCAACCCTGGTCGTTGTTGTGGTCACGAAACTTAAGAGCCGTCAAGTGGCATACCTAATGCCAAGTCATGGGGGTACTCTTGTGACGGGCGCAAGAGCGTAACGTTTGAACTCGGCGTCGGCTGGCATTGGTGATAGAGGGATTTTCGGATGTCGCCTGCCCCCGAGGGGCACTTCAGCTTTGGGGGCACGCGCACGCTCTGGCACTTCCTTGCGCCTGCCTGGCCACAGAAGTGGAACAAATGGGCGCAGGACGTGAAGTCGTGTATGGTCGGGGATGAGCCTGACTGGATACGCGCGAGACCTGACGCAGCTGCCTGCCTGACTGCCTGGCTGCCTGCTTTGCCTGCTTTGCATAGCTGGCGACTTTAAATCGCTGGCAGCGTCGCCGTCTTTTCAATTTCATGGTTAATTGTTCTGCACGCGGCATTTGGCGACTTGCGACCGGCGACCGGAGACCGGAGTCCACAGATCGAAAGATGGAGCATGGGACATGGGCAATGTGCGCCCTCAATGCCACATTAAGTTTCATAATTAGCACAACAAAAACAAATGATTGGAATCCACATGCAAATTGTCTCTCCTCGCAAATAAGCAACATATGGATGGGATCGCATGGCCTACAAATTTGGGGGGAGAATACAGGGTACAAGTGTAGTTCTTGTCACTCTTCGGACTACTCTGACAACTGGCAGTTCTTTCACCAGCAGCTGCAGCTCGCGTCTCACTTTTATCTTTGACATTTACAAATGACAAATTTATTTACGCTGTCACTTAGTCAGTCGCCCAGTTCCTTGCCTTTCCTTTCCTTTCATTCCATTCATTTTCCATTGTTATTTCCCACTCAAGCTGGAAAATGTCCTGGACCTGCTGCAACCGGGAGCAGAGTGTCATGGATCGTGAGTCAAGATTTGTGTGCCACCACTCTAATTAGAATATTTCTTTAAAAACCAATTCCGATTGCGATTCCGATTCCGAGTCCGATTTCAATTCCATTGAAGTGCTGCTCTTTGATCTATTCATGGCGTAGATGATTGATTGATTTCCTCGACAAGAGTCACAGAAGAGTCCCTCTAAGTAATTAATCAACAAGTACGTAAATAAATGACATTTATGCCAACAGCCTGCAAAGAGCAAAGTCCAAGACCAAAGGGCCAGCGAAGCAAACAACATTACTAGTAATGAGCATCTTGAAAGTAAGACAATTTCATTGAGTTTAATACCCTACAAATAAATATTTAAGAAATACTGCAGAAGCAATGCAGAAGAAAGAATAATTGTATAAGCATGATATGGATAAAAGTATTTGTCTTTATTTACTACTTTAAAATGAAATTTGTTTGATTCCGTATTCTGCACTCGAATAATCACATGGAAATTTGCATTTAATTTGAGATTTTATATGCCTTTGAAGCCTTCTCTTTCTCCTCTGCTTTACGTAGCATAAAGAAGTAGCACTTGTTCTTTGTTTAATATCACCGGAATGCAGAACAATAAATTCAAGAAAAAATCAATGTTTAAAGTACAATAGAAAGAATCTTATGTAGATTTTATTTAGCTATTTTTACTGTCAAATACCAGTATGTAACTATAGTGAAAGTTAGAGGAATTGAAATACAATTTATAATGAATCTGTAAATAAATTATTCCGGCTTAAGACTAAGCTAAACTTTAAGCCAGCAAAAGTAAAATCGTATGCCTTTTTTTGTATTTCAGTTCGAAATTTTTAATGTGTTTTCAGTATTTGCAGTTCGACTTCATTTCATATACCCCGCTAATAACAGGGTATGCACACATTACGCTGACAATTTTGGTGGTCGTGCTTATCTGTTCTGAAAAAATCATCAACTCAACGATCATTAAAGCTTACACACACACACAAAGAAGGCGGATTGAGGAGGGGAACTGAAAGAGTCCCGTCCGGGGATCGGGATTCGGGATCGGGCTAACGAAAGCGAAACGAGATCTTGATGGGGGCAGAAGCCAAATGGCGCTGCTGGCGTCGAAATTTTTGGCTTTATTTTAATGGTCGCCAGACACGCACAGTTCAGCTGAAAGTAATTTTTTGGCGAATGGAATACGATTAATGAATGCATAACGCAATAAATTTGTAAAATTTCAACAATGCAATGCAAAGCGAACAAATTATTGCCGCTTGAATGGATCGGATCGGGAGTATTACTTTTATTTGGCTGGGCACGCCCCGAGCTAATCACAAACAAAATAATATATATAAATACTGCTCAAAAGGGTTGCACAACGATGCCAATAATAAACTGCCAGCAAGTGCTTCCGCGCAATTTCATTCAATGGCAAAAAAAACACAACAAATAAAATGGAATAAACAAAGCCACATCAAGGCAAGAAGCTGGCGCCGAGCGGCTTTTAGGCATTTTGTTAACCCCCATCCCCATTCCTCATGCTCATGCCCCCTTCCTTGGCCACTTGGCTTTGTCAGCGGCTCATTGATTTGTCTAGCTGCCTACATAATTGGCCAACATACGAGCTAAATGAACGACGCTCTCCCGAGGGAGAGAAACTGGCCGCATGCTTATCGGTTTGCTTTTCTCTGGAAGAGCACATTTTCAATTGTCTTTCAAGCTCTTAACCCACGCCATATGCAAATGAATTGCTTTAAGTTGGGCGATTAAAGACATAAACCATATATCACATATTATTTGCTTTACAAATGAAATCTGAAAAAAACAAAGACTTTCAAATAAATATTTAGATTTAAATATTTAGATTCTACATTTAAGAAAGTTACTAAAAAAATAGCTTAAAATTTATTTACATTGCAAATTCAACTAAACTTTAAGTTGTTCTTAATGAAACCATAAAAAAAACATTTTAAAATGATTGAACAAAATTATAATCAATTTGAAGCTTCTGAATTTGGAAAAATATTTAATAATGACCTTATGAAACCCAAGCCTTTCTATAAAATAATCTTCATTTTGACATATAATAAAATAACATAAAATTCTCTTCTTTCTGACAGAATTTGGTTAATCAAAAACATCTTCTGTTAGCTTAATTTTACTAAAACTCATCAGCTTTGTGCTATCTGTAGAAACCCCATTAAAACTGACTATTCCTGACTATTGTTGCACAAAATGAATTGTTATTGTCAATATTTAAGATTATTAGATCAGAATTCAACTGATTCTTTCCAAGACTCTGAATTGCTCTGTAATTTTTTTTAAAGCTTACTCCTTTTATAAATGTATGCCCGATAACGTTGAAAGGACGTCGCTAATAATGTACTTCCTTGATGCCATTAAATACCTATTAATTATGCATAGACTCAATTTCAAAGTCTTTTGAGTCCGCCCTTGGCCTAGGCCTTTAAATTCTCTGAAGCACCGCAAACATCTTGTCTTTTGTATACACGTTTTTTTTTGTTTTTAATCAAACACAAGCACCTTCGTTTTCATCTTGATCAACACTGGGAGCAGATTGTTAACGGACCTCGTTGTCATTAGTAGGCGCAAATATTTGCATAATGTCGGCGATTTGCCAGATTTTGCCCATTAGAGGCAGCCGTTTTAGGCTGACAGGTGTCTTCAGTCGGTTGGTGTCTAAGCCAAAGAATAAGCCCACGCAATTGAAATGGTTTATAACGGGTAACAGTTGCGCGCCTCCCCCTAGAAACACTGTCCATGCTAATTCCAAGTAATTCGAGTCCAAAAACGAAAAATGTGTGACAGTTGTGCGGGCTAATCCTCCGCACAAATGGCACGAATTGTGTCCAGGCGAGGAGAGGTGTCAGCAAGCCAAATGTAATAATTTTAATGATTTTTCATAAATGCAAAGTCCTGTGAATGGCAGTGGGGGAAGATTTTTGACACGCGCGAGGGGTACGTGCATGCACTTAAGGGAGGGTTCAGGGCCCTTCTTCTACTTCTTCTTCTTCTTCTGTCCCGCTGTTATGACATCGCCCTCATGCGAGAACTGCACCCTTTTCGGCCTATTAAACACTGAAGACTACACACCACTGAGCGCATTGTTGCTGCTTTTATAATTGCGCATATTTTAAAATACAAATTAGCAACGCTGTAGCTGAAATTTCAATAGCGTTTTAAATGCCCGCCGGGCTCAAGTGCGAGTGTATTCATATATATATTCATAGTATACGTGTATTCATATGCTGGGTGTGAGTGCGCTAAGTTCTCTGACTTTTGCTAGAAACATGAGAGGGTTGCCTTGAACTTGCCCCCAAGCCCACGATAACCATGCCACAGACATCCATCCATGCATCAGGCGTCAACATTCAGTCTGTGGCATTCACTTTGGCATTTCATACATAAAACACAGCACACCAAACCAAACCAGATCAGAGTAGAACAGAACAGAGCTGAACAGAACAGAGTGTGGAGTAGTTTGTCAAGCGAGTGGTTTAGTAGTTGTTCGCTTTCGTTCTTGATTTCTATTTACAAATACCCTCGACTAGAGTCATAAGATGAGAGCTGAACTCTTTGAGAAATATGACCTAGTATTTAGCTAATGGTTCTTAAACTAAAGGCAATCATTTTTTTATTGTTTAGAAATAATTCATAAAGTTACTAGTCATATTTTACTGTTTCAAGAGTAACAATCATTTTTGTGCCCATTCTTTAATATATAGGAACAGTATATTCTGGCCATGTCCGTCTGTCTGTATGTATGTATGCAAACTAGTCCCTCTATTTTTGAGCTATCGCGATTCAACTTTGCACAGATACTTATTATTCAAAGGCAGCACATTAGTCGGAGCTGACCGGATCGGACCACTATATCTTATAGCTGCCATACAACTCGAAGTCGGCTTTGGCCATATATCCCATGTTTTTAAAGCTATCGCCTTCAAGTTCCTTATACACTTGAACATCCATATAACTCATCAATGATTAAAATTCCACACCGATTGAGTCATATATAGTATAAGCACATTTATGTAAGAATATTTCAATTACTACATTTTTTGATCTAGCGTGTAGTCAATATATGGGATACTATATTAAATAATTACATCATATTTTACATATGATGTAGTCGATCTACTTAGTCCCTCACAGAGTATCTAACTGTCGATTCATATAGTTTACTCGTTATTTTTGTATATTTTTTTCAATACCTGAGCATAAATAGCAAACACTTTTCGGATTTGCAGCTTCAAGCATGAAGCTGTAGCTGAAGTTGCCTTGGCGCTACATTTATCACTGCCAATTCGGGGCCCCTTCGGGTGAGGCCGTTGGGGACAGGACAGGACAGGGACAGGGACAGAAGCTCGGGGCCAAGGCCTGGATGGATTGGAACAAAGCGCTGGTGTGTAAATGGAATTCTGGGAAATGAAATTGCACACAGAGCAAAAAGCAACGTGAGAAAAGAAGCAGAAAATAACACAAGTAAGAAGAAATGTTGTTAGCTGAAATGCAGCCACATGATTGTTGGATTGTCGGATTGTAGGATTGTCGGATTGTCGGATTGTTGGGTTCTTGTTTTTGAGTTATTGGTTTTGAATTGATGTGGTGTGCTGCAATCGTCGCCAGAGCAGAGCTCAAAGCGCTTAGAGAATTCACTTAAAGCTTTAGACAAATGTTTTTGCATAGCTCTGTTGACACATGTTGGCAGATGACATTTTCCGAGTGTAGACGATGTTCTGATTTGCATTGAAATACACACTAGCATGTAGGTGTATTTTGAGGTGTTGAAGAAGCTTGAGATGGCAATTTTACAACTACTAAATGGTTGAGTCCTAAATGTATTTGCCATTGTTTTTAACATTCGACAGATATTAATGATACTTGATTTGCTTTCTTAGTTGTATATAGTTATTAAGCTATTTATTTATGATTTTTTTTATTAAAATCCGCTATAGTCTATATAATTACAAATTTCTAGACAATGTTTAGTACCCAAGTAAATTTAATCATAATAAATACCAGAGGTAAGCGCATTCAAACTTCGACTTGAGTTTTAGTCCTTGGCTAGCTCGTTAGTTTTTTTCATTTACCAAATTTGTCATAGTCAGATTTTGCAGACGTAGGACATATGTAACTACCTTCAACAAAAGCAACAACTTGCTGCACTTGTTACATGCTGCAAAGTTGTGAATTGAAATTTAACAATCGCTGTAAAACACACAGATGCTAAACGAAAATGGCGAATGTCAGCGAGTGCTGGACTAAAAGTTACCACGTGATTGATTATTATGAAAGTTGTAAAAGTTGTAGTTGGTATGCTAAAATATACATATTATAAACAGCTTAACATAACAGATATACAAGTGTCTATTGTCTTGACTATCAATAATCAATACTCCATTGCATATGTCCACTTATGACTTACTTGTACAGGGTATAAAGTGTAACATTTGTTAGCGACTATTTAAAGCTGCATAGCGAAACAAAAGCCCAAAAAGCCCCCCCTTGAAAGCCGCGTGTCGTCGAGCTTTTTTGGCATAAAGTTTTTTGCCAACCAACCACATTCAACTTGCAACATTCACATTCGCATTCACAAGTTCGCATGCCACATGCCACATCGAATCCAAGTGTGCCCCGTGTGTGCACTTCAGTCCGCTGATAAGTTATCTCTGTTAGCTGGGGTCTGATGTCTGTTACAAATGCTGCAATATTTATGGCCCATACACAGGAAGTTCCTATTATGATTTGCACATTATGCAAATTGCGCTATCGTAAATACTTTTTTTTTCTCTTTGCCCTGCTCAACATAATAAACATATAGAACAATAAGCGCCGCCGTGTGCACATGATAAATGTTATAAACGATATTTGTGAGCCATATAATTTATGTTAGGCAACAGCTCTGCATATTTATTTGCTAATAAATGCGACTTGCTCAGCTTTTTGTCAAGACAAAACAATCTTACACAAATTTGCATTTATTGAAACGCAGCTCTTACTTTTATCCCGCTTTTAAAACTCTCTAAACTGCTACTTAAATATATATATATATACATATATATTTCTCCTTTTTTTCAAGTCGTCTTTTATAAATGCGACAAAATATGAAAATTAGCTAATTGAAAATTAACACACCAAAAAAAAAGGGTTTGTGTTGCTGCTGTTGTTGGAAATCTTAATGAGCTCAAGAGTGTTTAAGAGGGATTAACATGTAAACATAGACAGGAAGAGGGCTAAATGAAAGGAATACAAGCAGAAATAACAAATTAAAGAGACTATGATGGAAGCACGAGAAACAGCGAGACATAAATGTATAAGCAAAGACCTTAAAAAATAAATAATAAATGGATGCAACTCATTGAATTATACAAAATTAAGACCATAATTTATTTTATATTTATTTTATTTTATTTATTTATTTAATGTAGTGTTAAGTGCATTCAAAGACAGAAAACTAAATTAATTTAATATTTGAATAGAAATAGCATAACTTTTATATCAGTTTTTAGATCTCAAGGCAACAATGCCCAAATGCGTTGATTTTTCAAGGTTCCTAATGAATTATTCCACGAAAGTATATAAAGAAAATACATTTAAGATATATACAGAAGTAATGAAGTCTATCCTTATACTTATATGCAGTACCCAATGCATACCAAGTTTATAAGGAACATAATGATCTCATGATCATTGTCTCGTTGTCATTCCAAATGACTTGAAGTGTATTGGATATGAAACTGATTTATGTACTACAATGTGACGGCTAAATTATAAAAGCTGAGATATGCAAATTGATGATGTCGACTGTCACAGATTGGCAACATTTGATTTGCCATTTTAAAGATACTTCATATGAGCAGTGCGCCAAGTGCCAATATGCAAATGCTTGAGTAACAGAAGAAAAACAGGAGAGAGACTCAAGCGACACAAACGAATGGCACTCATAATTGTCACTTGAGTTGTGTTGCACATGAATGCAAATGAATATGAATGAATATGGCCAGAAATGAATGGAGAACAACTAAGAGTGGGTTAGTTGAGAATAATCAACTCAAAAGTACCCTATAAAAGTGATGCCTAAAGTAATTTTAATTAGTTATTGATTTATATTTTTATTTATATGAATAAAACTAAAAAATATATATAGTAAATTTAAAAATGAATATAGTAAATGAATTTAAAGTAAATGAATTTAAGTAAATCTATATATTAGTATAGTGTCGAGAGACTCTAGGGTAAATAAAAAGAAGGCATCTTAAAGACATGAATTGTTTATACGAAGCACCACAAATATGCCTTTGTCTCAGCGGGAATAGCTTTAAGAACTGCTTGAATCGTCGAATGGAGGCGGCGGAGGAGGAGGCTGCTCATAAAAATATGATTCATTGTAAACAAACTTGGACTTGGAGTGGAGTGGAGTGGACGACTTCCGCTACGTTGTGCAAACACATGAAATATTTATAAATCCATTCGTGCAGCAGTAGCAGTAGCCACTTGCTCTTGGATGCAAGGATGAGGTGGTGTTGGACAGTGAAAGGTGCAAGTGGGGGGGGCTGCATGTGATCACTCATCATCGACAACTTCAAACGGGAAATGGAACGTGTTGCCACTTTAACTGCCATTTAAATACACAATTTGCAGAGCCAAAGAAAGACATGAAAGGAGCAACCAGCAGCCAGCAGCCAGCAGGGGGTAAGCACGATGAAGGGGGCTTGAGGAGGGAGTGAAGGGGGAGGGGGCACTGGCAGTGACATTTATTGGCCGCATTATTTCAGCGCTAGCAGCAACGCCGTCAGTCAACACCCCGAGGGATCTGCAACTGAATCTGCATCTCTGCAGCTGCATTGGTCGTTTTTTTCTTCCTCTTTTTTAAACGCTGCATTTTTGCATAAAATCTGAGGCGGGCTTGTCAGGTTAGGGCCGCGCGACGGCAATTTATCAATGCTGGCGGCAGCCTACGTAACTCTCAAAGTTTCTATAGCTCCCCCAACCCCACTACCCCACCTGGTGGGGGCTGTAAAAGTTTTTAACGGGCGCCGCGGGCGGCCAACTGCAGCTGCAGCAGTTGAAACAAAACCGAATACCGAAAACCGAAAATCCAAATCCAAGCCCACCTTTTTCGCCCTGGGTACACGATGCGGCGCTAACGAGGACAAGCGTTTATGTCAAAGCCCAATACGTGATGCATTTAGTGAGCTCAGCTCTCCCTCCTTCTCTCTTCTTCTCCTCTCTATCTCTATCTCATTCTCTTTCAACCTGTGAAAGATGTTGCCACACCTTTGCCCCTCGACTCTACTCGCTACAGTCTACACTCTGTTGGCTTGCTGCACTTATTTTAAATGCATTTCGCTGCAAGTCGAGAACAGGATTTACACGTTACTCCATTCTTGGTCTAATTGGATGGGCAAACGCTGAACAGTTCAACTCAAGGGCTGTTAAATGCGTTTTGGACTTTGCAATTCAAATAGTAGAGACTAAAGATTAGGACTTGTAAAGTATTTGCATTCACTATGAACTCTATTTAACACTGAACATCAAATATAAGAGCGCTCTTTTATTGTTTAAGACGGTAGTGACACTTGATTTATCAATTTCACTTTGTGCGGCATCCGTAAACGTTTTACTGGCAGCTCTACTTACTACAAAATGTATGCCTACCAACTGAATGCTCAAATTATCCCGTTATTGATCTTGCGAGTAATCTTTTTGACTGAGAATACAACAATCTTTTGTCTATTCTTCTTTGTGCGGCATCCGTAAGCGTTTGCCAATTGTATTTTCATCACTCTTTAGTCAAAATCAATTGACTTTTTAAAATTTAGTAAAGTCTATGTTTCAAATATCTTCGAAGAGAACTTGATGGTTAATAATAACAGTGTAAATTTACTGTTATTTGTTTAATAAATATCTTTAGTGTATACAAACCATATAAATATCATTATTTTCTTTAGTATTTGAATTGAATCCTGCCCACATTATTTTGCCAAAATACTTGGCCAAACAGTTTCATCTGGTATTAAGGAAATCCCACCCAACAAATGCAATCCAATCTATTAATTTATTTTTTTACTTGTCAACAATTCCATTCCGTTGACAAAATTAATGATTGCCGCAAAGAAACTTTTGCCCAAAACTGAGCCTAAGTTATTTGGTAACTTTTGGATTACTTTGAGGGATTGTTGTTGTTGTTGTTTACTGTTTTTTTTTTGCTGGTTTGGTGTTACGTATACATCTATCATACAGGTCTTAAGTATTTTTCACAATTTATTTACGTCACCTGGCACTTGCCACTTGCCACTTGCTACTTGCCACTTTACATATCTCTCCATTAGTTCGAGACGAGTTTTTGTTGTTCTCATTACCTTCCATTGTTGTTTCTGTTGTTGTTGCAGTTGCTTTCGGTGTTGTTACCAAGTTTTTTTGCTCATTTTTCTTGCTTTTACGCTGTCGTTTTCTGTTTGTTTAGGGCAGAGGGGGCAGAGGTGGGGCAGGTGGGGGGCTGCCAATTTGACACTCTTAAGGATTTTGCGAGCTTGACATGCGTAGCGCCATTAAATTTATCAATTGCTCAAAGCACCCCGTCGCTGTCAAATTGTTGTTGTTGTTGTACTTTTTATTTGACGTTAAAAAATTTACAACTTTTTTCAATCAGCACTCGATTTGGTGACACTTTTGTCGCGTGGCTCCTGCGGTTGATTTTCATTATTTACCCGAAGTTTATTCCGGCGCTCTGCACATAGTGGCAATTTATCAATAAATGGCAAAATGTTGCTCAAAGTGCAACTTAAACAATCTGATTTGGGGGGGTGCTGAAAGGACTCTTGAGTAGCGGTTGACAAGAAAATCGAATAACGCATTATTAATTAAACTGAATGTGAAGAGTGAAAAGGGGAGCAATAAAGGGGAGCTATCGTCAAAGGTTCTGTATGCTAGAAGGTTTTTGAATATAGGGCCAATAAAGAAACAATGTTGTCTAATAATAATTTCAAGTAAAGATCAAAAGGTCAATAATAAACTCTAAGAAGTTTAATTTTATTATTATTATACTCTTTTCGGAGAAAATAGTATATTAAGTTTGTCCTGAAGTTTGTAACGCATAGAAGGAAGCGTCGGAGACCCCCAAAAGTTACTGCCAGTATGCTTAGAATGACAATACAAATTGATCTAGCCATGTCCGTCTGTCTGTCTGTCTGTCTGTATGTATGCAAACTAGTCCCTCAGTTTTTGAGCTATCGCGATAAAACTTTGCACAGACTCTTATTATTCCAGGGGACAGCACATTGGTCGGAGCCGGCCGGATTGGACCACTATATCTTATAGCTGCCATACAACTCGAAGTCGGTTTTGGCCATATATCCCATGTTTTTTAATCTATCGCGATGAAACTTTGCACTGATATTTATTATTCAAAGAGACATCACATTGGTTTGGAGCCGGCTGGATCGGATCACTATACATTATAGCTGCCATACAACTCGAAGTCGGTTTTGGCCATATATCCCATGTTTTTAAAGCTATCGCGATACAACTTTGTACAGATACTTATTAATCAAAGAGACATCACATTGGTTGGAGCCGGCCGGATCGGATCACTATATCTTATAGCTGCTATACAACTGGCAATGAATTAAATATTCTTGGAACAAAAACAAAAAATCGACAAAACGATTTTGTACAGCTTATGAAATTTCAGTGGTGCAGTTAGCAGAGTGAAAATTGCCTATAGGTTCGAAAAGAGTATAAAATCTTCGGCACGCCGAAGATAATCCTTCCCCACTTGTTTTAATAAATTATGGGAAAATGTTAGAAAATGTTTGTTGATTCTTTTATTTCCTAGATAGTCCCTTCCTATTTATTAAAATTATTTGATGAATCTATCCCTTTTGGAAACTTATCACTAAACTCCAGTTTGTATATAGATTCTCTCTAACGTCGTCAAATTATATTAAATATAATTTTCAATTTACCTAATGTTAGCGAGCATATAAGATTTATGACAGCCCGCATAACTTGTACTCGTATTTGCATTTTCTTCATATATGTATGTATATGATTTGATGGCCTGATTTATGGATACAATAAAAATCGCTGGTTCTTTCATAAATCGAAGCGGCGTTCGTTCGTTATGTTTATGAGTTAGTCACAGGTGCGCTTAATATAAGGCCATATCGAGGGGCATTTGAGATTGCATCGAGAGGGAGAAAGAGAACTTTAAGAGGTCAGAGCTTTATGGTCGCTTACAGCCACTAAATGGCAAACTAACGGACAAGAGTTTTCACTTTTATTGCCAGCATTTAACAGGCCATGACACGAACACGAAGCTTTTGGCCACAAGCGGCGGCAACTTTTTCATCATCAATTTGCTTTATGGCTCGGAAACAGCGAGAAGCGGAGAATCCGAGAAGCGGCGAAGTGGAGAAGCACTGCAGCCACTTGTCGTCATAACAGCGTTGAGTTAGCGTTCTGCTTAAACGAAAAAAGATACAAGATACAAAACTGCAACTGCAACAGCAACAGAGCCCAGCCCAGGCAGGCAGTTCTAGCTAGTCGGGCATTGTCATTGTCATTGCCACTTTGCTAACATTTTCACACCCAGCGACAATTTGTCTGCGCGTCTGCCTGCCGAAGGGGGCACAGGGTGTACAGGGGTGTACAGCGTGTACAGGGTGAGTACAGGGGTGTACATGGGGGATACAGCAGCTGGGAGCTGCGATACGAGAGCTGCCTGAAAGTGTTTAGCCGGGTCGCATGTCCGTGGCGTGTAACTGGCATGTATCTTTTGTAGCTTTCACCGTACCTACCTATCCCCCCTCTCTCTCCCTACCTCTCTCTGTCTCCTCTGCATCAGTTTTTTAGTGCTGCCAAATTTAGACGAGCAAAAACAGTTTATTTTTGAATGGAAATAATGTTGATGTTGGCAATATGAAAAATACTGCAAAATATGGCTTATGTGTTGCATGTTTTAAGCAGCGCATTTATTTATAATTGTTGAAAATAAATATGTTAGACAGTGTACAACGCAAAGCGTCTTCTTCTTATAGTTATAATGTAACTGTAAGCTATCGTCATTCGCTTCTGTTCTTCATTCTTCATTTGAGTTTTGGCTGGGTTTCATTATTTTTTTCATAATCAATATGGTAAATCAAAGTATTTATCTTTTTATACCCTGAACCCATTAAAAATGGGTAAAAAGGGTATTATGGTTTTGTGCAAAAGTATGTAACAGGCATAAGGAAGCATCTCCGACCATATAAAGTATATATATTCTTGATCAGTATCAACAGTCGAGTCGATTTAGCCATGTCCGTCTGTCTGTCTGTCCGTCCGTCCGTCCGTCCGTCCGTCCGTCCGTCCGTCCGTCCGTCTGTCTGTATGAACACGCGGATATCAGAGACTACAAGAGCTAGAGACTTCATATTTGGAACATAAGTTCTCCTAATCCCGGGACAGATCAATACATAATGGATATACATTTTTATACCCTGAACCCATTAAAAATGGGTAAAAAGGGTATTATGGTTTTGTGCAAAAGTATGTAACAGGCATAAGGAAGCATCTCCGACCATATAAAGTATATATATTCTTGATCAGTATCAACAGCCAAGTCGATTTAGCCATGTCCGTCTGTCTGTCTGTCCGTCCGTCCGTCCGTCCGTCCGTCCGTCCGTCCGTCCGTCGTCCGTCTGTCTGTATGAACACGCGGATATCAGCGACTACAAGAGCTAGAGACTTCATATTTGGAATATAAGTTCTCGTACTCCCGGGACAGATCAAGTTTATTGCATTTGATCGATAACTCGTTTTATCAATATTTTATGCAAAACTTGGATTTCAAAATTCTAGGTAAATCGTAATTAGAAAATGGATTTAAAGCCCAAATTGATAATTTCCTTATTTTCTTTTGAGCTATATACATAAGTCGGCTTATAATATTTGAATTATATAGCCTCGCCATAAATTTATATTGATATTAAACGGAATTTAGATATATCTTTGGATTATATATAAAATGTGCATATATTATTAGAGACATGTGAACAATATGCAAACTTATCTCCTAAAAGCTTTAAGCTTCCGCTGTCCACTACTCGCCAGCAATCACACAATCAAAAACAAGTAAGAGTGCTCTAGTCGGGAGTGCCCGACTACGAGATACCCTGAACCCAGTCCTTACAATCATTCATATTAATCTAAACACACACATGCTGCAGTACAAGCAGTACAAGCAGTGCAAGCGGTCTAAGCAGTTAGCTTGCTTTTCGCTGAGCCCCACATAATGGAAAGTTAAATCTTAAATAACTTCTGTGTTTATCGTCCGATCTTATTGAAATTTTTGGGGCAAACAATTGTCGATAATATGTGTGACCAAACCAAATTGCAAGGTCGTACTCTTCAAAAATGCGTTTTTTTAACTTTTGGGGGGTTTTGGGGGTGGTATCCAAAAAGTGAAAAATCTGTTCATGTGTATGCTATTCGAGATTATACATGTCAAATTAGGGGCCTCTAGCTCTTATAACTTGTAAGTTATATCCAAAAAAAGGCTAGAAATAAAGTGCAAATTGGCAACACTGCGCTCTCTCTCTCTCTCCCTCCCTCTCTCTCTCTCTCTCTCTCCCTCTCTCCCTCTCTCCGTCTCTTTGCACCCTTGGCTGACCGCCATCGCTTGAGCGACTTTGTCAACATTATTCAAGCATAAACATGACCCGTGCTGACGAGAGCCGGCAACGTGATGCCACGAATCCCAATCCCAATGCGAATCCGGCGGAGAGTGTCCAATGGAATGCTGCAAATGGTGCAAAACGTTCGGAGCAAGCATTTAAACGTCGTTAGGTTTGTACAAATCAAGATAAATGGCCCCGGAGCATGTGAACACTGAGTGGGTGGCTCTATTCAGGTGGCCTTGTCTGTTTGCATAGGACAAAGCAAGTGGTAGCTAAAGAAGAGCTGAAAACGTTTCGAAAAGTGGCTCAGAGTTGGAACACTGTGCTAAGGATGTTATACAAATTGCATCAAATGTAATCTAAGTTCATAAAATATAGAAAAAACTCTTAACTAATATAAGCAATTTTAAAGTAATAAATATGTTAACGTATTTCTATTATCATAACATATTTAAAAATCTACTTAAATTTATAATTATATTTGTACATTTTCCTTGCATTTGAAACTGATTGCGGTTTTTGATGTACAAAATATTTCGTTTAGTTGAACTTCTGAAAATTACTGATTGAAAGGCGCATAGTAAAAAGCTGATAAGAAGCTTTTGCCTTCTGGTATTTAGAAGTAAGTCAAAAACTCAACAATATGCTCGTCACTCACAACATAAACATAACACAACACATGTGAGTACCCAAACCAAGACGGAGGGAGAGAGCTAGCTCCTTCTGGCAAGCCACAAACACAAAGTTTATAGCTAAACAATTTCCGGCCATGCGTTTACATTATTAGCATATTGACGAACCAGGAGGCCAAAAGCCCAAAAACAGTCTAGTCATAAAACTTTCAGCAGGACTTAGCTGTATTTTGGTTGGCAAACTTTTGCTTTGCCATCGCACAAGTCAGTGCACATTATCATCGCTCCAGCTCCACTCACAGACGTTAGAGGATTAATATAAAGTGCAAGGATACTACCCCTGCAGGGGCTTATATATAAGTAATACGTGTGTAAAATGAAATAAAGTCACAGCTGAGTAAACACACTCGACTCGAAGCATTGCTTTTGAGAAGCAAATCATATTAACTTCAACTAGTCGAGTAAATATGCACTTTTATGGCTAATACTGTCTGTCTATTAAATGCAAATTGATTTCGGCTGCAGCAACTAGTTTCTCTCTTTCTATAGATAAGCAAACCACTCATATCCATGCTATGCACATCATTAAACATCAAAAGTCGGCGCTGGCTTATTAACAGCATAAAACGCACAATTTCCCGAGCGTTTATTGAGACAAACAAATGCACAAGTTTTCCATTCACTTGAGCACATTGCGGAAGCAATGGTAAAACATAATCAGCATCGAGAGACACTCGAAAGTTCAAATGCGTTTGCCATTTGCTATTTGCCATTTGCCAGGGACAAAAACTACAAACAGATATTCAATTAGCGCAATTATTAATAGGTATTCCAGTGCGCATCGGCATCTGCTGTATTTGAATCGAATGCGAATCGCTTTAATGACTACATTTGTGCCAGGAAGGGGATTAATTAGTGTCTAGTCGGAAAATGAATGGAAGAATGGGGAAAGTGCACATCTCTCAATTGGTCAAGTAAAAACAAGTAAGAGTGCTCTAGTCGAATCCAGACCTTACATTCATTCATACTAAACTATCAGTGTGCATACATACAAACACACACATAATGCAAGCAGTGCAAGCAGTTTAAGCAGTTAGCTTGCTTTTTCACTGGGCCCCACACAATGGAAAGTTAAATCTTAAACAACTTCTATGTTTATTGTCCGATCTTATGAAAATATTATTGAAATTAGGCATACAATTGGCAATCAAAGGTGTGCCAAACCGAATTGCAAGGTCATACCTTAAAAAATGCGTTTCTTCAACTGTTTCGGGTATTGGTGGGTGGTATCCAAAAAGTGAAATATTTGTGACACGTGTCTGCCATTCGAGACTATACATACCAAATTTTGTGCCTCTAGCTCTTATAACTTTTAAGTTATAGCCCAAAAATGAAATTTATCGATAAATTTTGAAAGGATAAAACCGATAAAATCAAATAAACTTGATCTGTCCCGGGACTACGAAACCTATATTCCAAATATGAAGCCTCTAGCTCTAAACAGACAAAGGGACATGAATAAATCGACTCGGGTTTTGATACCGATCAAGAATATGTATACTTTTTATGGTCGGAGATGCTTCCTTATGCCAGTTACATGCTTTTGCACAACCTTTTTACTCATTTTTAATGGGTTCAGGGTATAAAAAGAGGCTAACTAAGTATTATCATATGTTAAAATAAAGTAAATTACTAAAGGGGGGAATATTGAAAAAATACTATTATATTATGAATAACTTACAAATCAAAAGTTTCTTTGTGACTAATGGTACAATTACAACTATTACTCATGCTGTAGTAATACTAATTATATATTTACTTATTCATCGGCTTTTTTAATTGTATTGCAATGAAGTAAATAACAACACAACAATTTGTGGCGAGACTATATTTGTGATCTGCATATACTATGCTATGTTATATATATATATATGCCATATATGTACATATGTATAACGTAAGATAAGAAACAAATTCAGCACACTGTGCAACTTAGGCTCAGCTTGATTCAGACCTGCTAATCTAATTGAGTTCAGTGCTTGTGGGTATCCAGTGAGAGACGGACGCAAAAATCGAAAGTAAAATGCTGAAGTATTTTGCCTTGTGGGTTATTCAGCTCATCATTGTGGCAAGATGTGGCGGTGTCAGCCTGCGATCCGAAGTGGTGGACAGCACAAGGAAACTGCAAGATGAGAAACTAAAATTGGATATGTACGATGAGAATATTCGGCAGAACGAAGAAGAGCTTAAAAAGTTGGAATGGGAAATGGAGGAGGAGCACACGGATTTCAATGCAGCAAAAAACACTATGAGCAATCAATTATCGGATTTGAAAAAACAAATAACCGAATGCCAAAATGATAAGCTACAAAAAATATTAGTTGGTGTTAAAGAACTAAAAAATAGTCACACAATGAATGAGCACGATCTAGTTAAGAAGCTTACTGAGATTGAGCATAAGCAAGTAGTTGAAATGAACAATAAGGATAAACAAATACAAAAATTGCAATCGAATGTTGCGGCTGCCGAGTTAAGACTACAGGAAAAAATTATAATGCTAAAATCTTTAAACTCCACTTTAGAAACAAAACGTACTGAAATTTCCGACTTGAGCAAAAGTAAGATATCACATTATTTTAGATTTCAAATTATTGCTAATCTCTCTATATATTTCCATTTATCTCTCTTACTTTCTATATGTCTTAGAACTATTTCAAGCTAGTGATAATGCAGAATCCAAGAGATTTAATGATCTTACGAAAGCGATCAACGAACTTAAAAAAAACATAAGCACGAAAATGCCGGATATTAAAGCTAAAGATAACCTCATATTAACATTACAATCCGATATAAAAAGGTCCGTTACTGAGTACGAAAAGTACGAGCAAAAGTTCAACGATAAGGATAAAGAAATTTCCAACTTAAAAGAAAGTAAGATAACACCAATATTTTAGATTTAAAATTATAAATAATCTCCTATATATTTCTTCTCTCTCTCTCTCTCTCTCTCTCTCTCTCTCTCTCTTACTCTCTCTCTCTCTTACTTTCTATATATCATAGAGCTATCGCAGTCAAATTTAGATTCCAAATTAAAAAACTTCGGTATTGAGAACGAAAAGAACAAGAACAAGTTGAACGATAATAATAAAGAAATACAAAAATTGCAATCGAATATTGCGGCTGCTGACTCAAAACTACAGGAAAATAATGTTATGCAAAAATCTTTAAACTCCACTATCAAATCTTTAGAAAAAATAATTTTCAAGAAAAATACTGAAATTACCGACTTAAGCAAAAGTAAGATAATACATTGTTCTAAATTTCAAATTATAGCTAACATCTGATATATATTTCCATTTCTCTCTCTTACTTTATATATGTCTTAGAACTATCGGAAGCAAGTCAGGTTACTTGTGTTAAGGCAGAATCCAAGAGAAATAGTGATCTTACGAAAATGATCTACGAACTTCAAAATAATCGATGTAGGTGCCTTTTGTATATATTCTGATTTAAAATTTTAAATTGTTCCACAACTTCAGCCCAGTTGGATAGGAAATTAAAAATCTCCGAAGACAGTCTCCACCTGAAGGTCGATGAATTAAGGAAATGCATTGACAATAAACAACAAGTAAGAGTGCTCTAGTCGGAAATGCCCGACTAGGAGATACCCTGAACCCAGTTCTTCCATTCAATCATACTTATCAGTATACTGCAAGCAGTGCAAGCAGTTTACTTGCTAAGTAAGTCTTAAAAAAATCATGTCTTGATTGTCCGATCCTTGTGCATTTTTCGAGACTGAACATACCAAATCTCTACCTCTTATAACACCGGTCTGAACTCGAATATTATCGACAACTTCTGAACAAGTCGATTTACCGATCAAATGAAACAAACTTGATCGGATCAGGGAATACGAGAGATTGTATTCCAAATATGTAGTCTCAAGCTCTTATAGTCTCGTGTTCATACAGAGAGACAGACGGACAGACACGTAGACCGACGCAACTGTTGATACTGATCAATAATATATATACTTTATGGGTTCAGTGATGCTTCTTAGTGCCTGTTACATATACCCTCTTTACTAATATTAAATGGGCTCAGGGTATTCATTACTCAGACAGTGATTAAAATCGCTCACCAAATGACAAACTTAAAAACCGCCCACAGAAACCGAATAGCTGCTGGCATTTAAATGGAATTCAATCGATAACATTTCCCGGACTTAAGGCTTTCGATGTGCTTTGTAATGAGGATGTACTTGGACCCGATTGGATGATCGTTCAACGTCGCTTCAATGGCGCTGTCAATTTTTATAGGGGCTGGAATGATTACAAGGATGGATTTGGAGATTTACATGGGGAATTTTTCCTTGGATTGGAAAATCTGCATCGCATCACATATTCACAACCGTACGAGCTATACATTCAACTTACTGATGATAGTAAGCGAGTTTTGTATGCAAGATATGGTGATTTTCGGATTGGCGATGAGGAAAGCCAATACGCTTTAGAAATTCTTGGGAAATATCAAGGAAATGCAGGCGATGCCATGAGTTATTTTAGTACCGATAAAAGGCAATTTTCAACTTACGATCATAATAATAGTTGGTGTGCGTATAACAATATTGGTGCTTGGTGGTATAGTGATTATGGCTGTGGAGACAGGTAAGTAAATAATTGTCCAAAAGGCACTAAGTTAAATAACTCTCAATTATAATTCAATACTTTTTCAATACAGTAATTTAAACGGACAGTATGGCGGTTATAGAAAATCAAATACCATATTCTGGAAAAGTAGTGTTACTTGTCATTATAATAAAAATAAATGTGAAAACAACAATTTTAAGAGCGTTTACATGATGATTCGCCCAAAGACAACTAATCAATAAATTATTATATATATAAACATAATTGTGTACACCATGCAAATAAATACAAATGCAAATTCAAAGATAGTTTCTTGCTTCAGCTAAACTTCTCTTTTAGAGAGAGTGAGAGAGAAAACTGCCATCCATCGACAAAGTACGATGGGAACTTTGCCCGCCAAACTGTTAATCCTCTTAGGCACACTTGAGCGGAGGCAAGACAATGGCCGACTAATATTGCAATCGATATCAAACTAATTAATATAATCTCTTTGGTCGCAGCAATATAGTAGTACTAGTACTAATATACTGATACTTGATACTATGTCAGTGCTGCATTCAATGCCAATTTCACGCTTGCCGGACCGTAAACTAAAGCCGTACAGTGCAAACCGCCAATCCGCCAATATTTGGCTTAACGCTCTGCGAAAAGCCAGCGGCAATTAAATACCAGTAAATTAGTTGGAAAATCTACAACTGGGAAAACTGGCATAGCTTGAGCTCATTTTATAGCTACTGAGAGCTCACATAAATTAATGGCTGGAGTTGCTTAAGTTGCGGTCATAATAAATGGCAAAATCCGACAAATCAGAAACGTTAATACACTTGCATATTTTTGTATAATTCAGCTGAGATTCAGGCAAATAATTCGAAGAATATTCATTTCAAATAAAGATAAATATATTATTATTCAATTATCTAAATATGACTATTGATTATGAGCTATAAAATTTAAGAAAATATTTAGTATAGTTTGAACTCAAATGGGATTTAGTATTGCTCTATAATATTTTACAATTTTACTCTATATAGAAAATTCAAAAAAATAAGTTAATTGATTTTTAAAAAGTAAATCTATAAGACAATAAATAATTTTGCAATGTCTTTCTCACTCGTTATTTATTTATTTACAGATACAGAAAATCAAATTGCAACTTGGAGGAATTAAAGTAAAGCTAATGATAAAATAAATATAATATTTAAAGATTACAATTGAAAATTGTAAATTTAAGATTATTATTATCTTGGCAATTGAAATTGCGCAGAAATATTTGAAAACCGCCAAAAGAGTTTCGCAGTGCAGCCAGAATAGCCGCAGAAGTTGAATTCCCGCCAAAATAAAGAGCAATCGCTACCCAGTTGCCCAGTTGCCCAGGTGACGAAATGCGTCTTGAAAGTACGTGATGTGCCTGGTAAAGGCCCGAAAATGAATGAGACTGGATGCCAAGGAGTAGAAACATAAGAGGAAAGCAAATCCTCACAGCGGGCGGCACATTAAGTACGAGCAGTTGCCAAATCCCAAGTGGGTGTGCCAGTCCTTTCGGATGCCAGACAACAATGGCTGGCTGGCATAAGCTATGGCGGCAGTAAATGCAATCAATACGCATAGACGGCACATAACAGGTATTACCGAGCCATGTATTACGTATTATGTATAATGCATGATATCCAGGTACCTCCAGGAATCTGATTTCTATGATGCTGCTGCTGCTGCTGCTGCACATGAAAAATCAACGCCAAGCGTAATCTATTAAATTATCCTAATTTCATCACGCACCAAATCCCTTTAGCCGTGAACCGTTGCCAAGGGGGATGGCGATGAGTGGGGATTGGGGGTACATCATGCCGGGCACCCGCATGAAAAACAATAAAAATTTGCATAATATCGGTATAATATTTTAGCATTATGTGCATGACAAAGGTGCAGAAAGTAACGGCATTATGTGCCAGACATTTGCCAGCAAGATTTTCGACAGCTCTTCACATCAATTCAGTGGGGGGCTGTAAGGCTGTAAGGGTGGGGGTGGATTACGCTGGCCTCGGTGGGGGTTGGCGATAATGGCACATAAATGTGGCAACACATGTTGCCAAACATTTTTACATTTTTAAAATATTCTCCCTATATAGGAACTACAATTTATGCTTTCGCAAGCTCAGCCAATCGCCAAGTAGCCAAGTAATTTATTTTCTCTGGTTTTGCTTTGTACTTGTGCAAAGCCCTAGACTAATTACTTGTCTAATTACTGGGATTTTAAATATAGCAAATTAGCTGCAATTTGTTTGCTAAATCGTATTTTAAGCAGAGTCAAGTCAAGAGAGAAGAATAGATGTATTTTCGTTTTAAAAAATAAAGTAAAATTTAAAAAAATAGAGACAGAAATATATATTCAGGCAATGCAATAAAACTGTATTTTAATCTCATTTTCAGAGAGCAAAAATGTAATAGCTACAGATTACAGTAGATAAGGTGAAAAATGCTCTGCTCTTTTCACTTTTGCTACCAAATACTATAATTCTCACATTCAAGATAAAGAATGAAACCAAGCTCCATCAGATATATAAAGTATACGCACTGGCGTCACTTAGTTATGTAATTTATTTTTGGCCAGCAATAAAAATCAGATGCATAAATCTAAAAGCATATTTGTCTCCACATTGTCTTGGCAATCAACAATAATTTATCATATCTATAAGTAGTAGCTGCTCATTTTGCCAAAGCAGCGTGCAATGAACTTCTGCCAATGAGAAATAAAACAAAGTTAGCCAAATAAATTGCAGAGAGCATTACTAATAGCCAAATTCGTCGCATATGTGAGCCAAACTGCGGTGGAGCTTTGAGCTTTGATGATTCGATTGGGTGGCAGGACTTGCCGCAGGACATTGATGCGTAAGAGAGCGTAAAATGAAAGGAAATTGAAATGCGGGATCAAATTGAATTGGACAAGGACGAATCCCCCCTAAGTCCCCCCCCCCATTCTATGCTTCGTTTAACTCACAGCAACAGAGCAGAGCCGAACAAGTATCGAAATCGAGACATAACGCCTGCAAGTATGCAACAACTTTCACTTGGGCTCAATCAAATATTCAAAGCGAGAAGCAAAGGACGATACTGCTTCTACTTCTTTTTTTCTGGCTTTGCAGCTGCGAGACTTTTGCCAATGCATAATTAAAATCCATTAAGTGTAATTTTCCAACTCTTTCGATTACTTTTGCGCAGTCTGGGTAAACTTTTCCTAATGAATCCAATTGAAAACAAGTACAAGAGAATGTTTAATCTTGGCTCTGCCGAAGATTAAATACCCTTGTAAGCAGTTGATTTTAGTTATCATTCAATTATATACGCCCTAAAAATACAGTTTTTCATATAGCTTCTAGTTTCTATTCTCTATAGATGATATAACATAATTTCCTGTATTTATAAAATTTTATTGATTTTATGCTGCGTAATGATGATTTCTATCACTATTGATAACTTAAGCGACTAACTCAACTCGCTATATACACTATGCCACATAATAATAAAACGAATTCCTTTAAAATCGCACATTTTTCATGCGCCATTAAATTTGAATGTTTGACTTGGTTTTTTGTTTGGACTATTTGGACATGGAAAAATCATTCGTTTGGCTGTTCATGGTTCATAAATTTAGCAGCAGGCAAATTTGTTGGCCTCATGAATACCAAAGTGCAAAATTCAATCAATTTGAGCCATTTACCCATTCAAGTGTTTGTAACCTGGCCACAATGGTCATTCACTCGTTGTCCCTACCTCAAACACACACACATGTGTGTGTGTGCATATATTTGTTGCGTGTGTGTGTGTGGCTTGTGTTTTTGACATACCTAGCAAAGGACGACCATTGAAATATTTGAGAAGTTCATCAATTGTAAGAGTTTTTCAATTAACACACACATACACACACACTTACACACACACACTCGCAATCTATTGGCTTTTGATTTAGTAATGCACATTGGGAATTTGCATGATATGTAGTTGTAGTTGTAGTTGTACTTATTGTTGTTGTTGTTGTTGTTGTTGTTGCTTCTGCTGGGATTTCATGACTTTGATGGCTGGTTAATATTGTAAGCTCTCTGATATGTAGAGAGCTCAAGGCTAGAAGTACGCATTTAATTGCATTTTTTTCAGAGTATAGCACACAGCTTGACTCAAAGGGTATATAGAATATGGCAAAAGGTTGTACAACTTAATCCGATTTTTGATTAATATATATACATAAATATACAGCGTTTTTTTTTAATAATTGAATTTTGTACATAACATTCCACACAAGTCTAATATCAAAGTAGAAATATATGATGCTGTTTTGTTTTCACAAAATAAATTGTGTATAAACTACTTATGAAACTAGTTTGACTTAATGTTAATAAGATCTAAAAAGAATGCAACACCTTTTCTCATTAGTTAAAATCTAGCTATTTATGCTCATTTAAAAACAATTAATTTACTGTATATATATATTATATACAAACTAACTTTATGTTAATAAGAACTCATTATTCATCATTTAATAATAATGAATTTATTATATATTATATGCAACTTAATGGCAAACAGAGCATTGCCGAGTCGTGCACAAAAATGAATATGCCTATTACTATTTTCTTTACGTCTCTGTTTTCAAGCTGACTTTTTGTTGGCTGCTGTTTTTATACTCTGATACCGAAGGTACTCATAGTATATTGGTTTTGTCGAATGTCCGTCAGGCCGTCCGTCTGTCCGTCTGTCCGTCTGTCCGTCTGTCCGTCTGTCTGTCTGGATGAACGCGCGTATTTCCGAAACGATATTAGATAGACTCTTGAAATCTTTTGCGTTATGATTATAGCTATCTGCTTCAGATCAAGTTTATTCCAAATTTATGCCACGCCCACTGGGAGGCTGGCAAATCGATAACATGTCGATACACCTCAAATCACAAATCGATTAAACGTGAATAACTCCCACAATTTTGAAGCTAGAGTAATCAAATTTGGTAGGTATATTGCTGGTGACCTCCCGAAAAAATTGGATCCTAGGTTAATCGGCCACGCCCATTATAACGCCCACCAGCCCCCCTCCAAAATTAATTTGAAATGCTTATATCTCCCGCAGTTTTAGAGCTAAAGTCACCATATTTGGAATATATATTACTGGTGACGTCCTCTACAGATTACAGAAACAAAATTTCGACCACGCCCACTCCCGCCCCCGTAATCGCGAAAATCGATATACATGAATGCACAATTCGATAACACGTGTATATTTCCCGCAATTTTGAAGCTAGAGTCCCAAAATTTGGAATTTAGACTAGGGCTGACCAGCCCAAAAGATTGCGTCCTGGATTTTCCGGCCACGCCCACTAGAACGCCCCCCAGCCACCCCGCCCCCACGAAACACGGAAGCCTATATCTCGCACAGTTTAAGAGCTAGGGCCACCAAAATTGGAGGATAGACTTATTGTCAGCCCCCCAAAGATCGGCAAAAAATTTTGGGGCCCCGCCCCCTCCCGCCCCCAAAAATCGCGAAAATGTATATCTTCCACAGTTTTAGAGCTAGAGTCAAGAAATTTGTAAAATAGACTTCTTGTCACTCCCTCTAAAGATCGGCCAAATTTTTGGGGCCACGCCCCTTCCCGCCCCCAAAATCGCGAAAGCTTATATCTTCCACAGTTTTAGAGCTAGAGTCACCAAAATTGGTAGATAGACTTCTGGTCACCCCCTCTTAAGATCGACCATGCCCCTCCCGTTCCCAAAAACTTGGAATGCCGATTTCGGGTCACCCAAACACCAGCAAAAATTTTCTGTTCACTTGCTTTCAGCTGTTCTTAAAATGGTATCAGAGTATTACGCAGTCGGCTCCGCCCGACTGCAACGTTCTCACTTGTTTGTGTTGGCCGTTTATTGCCGAGTATTGGCCATAAATAGCCAGCATTTTGTTTATTAAAACTGTGCATAGCGCCAGACCCGACCAGGCCAGGACAAAAACTCAATTTATGCCATAATGAACTGCAAACCGGTAAACTGTCGCCCAATCTGAGTTTATGGCCATTTAAACGCGCTCGCCAACAAAAACAAACACACACGAACCAAACTGACAGAAGTGGTGCGGTGGGGTGGGGGAATAAGTGGGGGGAGTGATTGCATATATTGATTTAATATCTGTGCTGCCTGAGGCCAATTTAATCATCATTTGTAGAAAATAATTAAAATTTACAATAACAGCCCACTGGCAACTGGCAATTGGCAACTGGCGGCGGTCTCTGAAAATGCGATCTTTCATATAAGCTCGTAATATTCACTGAAAATGTTTTAATAACCCGACAACAACAACAGCTATGAAAAGCGGTCTGAAGTCGCAGACAGAGAGGGACAGACGGAGGAGAGAGAGAGAGGGAGAGACATGCCGATGTCTCAATGAAACTTAAAGAGCAACTGCAGAGTAAAGAGTGTGTTAAGTAGTATGCTTAAAGATACCCTGCAGCAAGGCTAAAAGTAGCTCTTTATTTTATTTATTTTGTTTCTTGAGAACATGAAGTACAGCTATTAATATATTATTTTATTATACTATTATAATATTATTATTATTTACATACATTGACGACAAGAATTGATTATTATAAATTAATGTGCTAGTATAGTACATTACAAAAAAAAACCATTAAAAACTACACCAGCAAAAAAAGAAAATCTTACTTTGCAGTTGTACAAAATAAACCTTTTAAATAACTCCTGCTTCTGTCATTTCTAATAGTCTTATATTTTAATAAATATTATATTATTTATTATTAAATAACTATATCATTAGTTTTACTTGAATTTATAAAAAATTTCCCGTATAATCTTATGTGTCTGACTGTCTTTAGTCCATAAGAAGAAAAAAAATTTACAAGAACAATTTTTTTAGCCAGAAACTATATTATAATGGTTTGTGTTGCTTAATATTATTTGTTTTTATTTCTGTATAAATATCCTTTTTTTTTGTATTTAGAAAAATGTCCAAAAGTAAAGATAGTATGACCATTCTTAAACTTCTTAAGCAAAACTTTTTTTTTGTTGTTTACCCTATTTCCAGGCCGGTATGATTTCAAACTTAAAAAACCCATCTCGACAGTCGACACTTAGATTGATCTCTGATGATGAGAAGCTTCCCGAACCTACAAAGCGTTTATATCATTGATCAACCTTATATATAATTATTATATTGCTTTGGCCACATTTTCTCTTTCGATATTTGCACAACTTTTAGAGACCCTATCGACCTAAATGGTATTTATGCAGGCTGCCAACAACTGTGGAGATTTAAAAAAAAACGTGCCTTATGCATGTGAAAATCCGAAAATTCCATGGCCCCATAAAATGTGCTAATTTCGGTGACATTGCGCAGACAATTTGTAATTGTGCGCAATAATTTTGTTTAATTTGGTTTGGTGGTGCTTTAATTTAAATAGCTAACGCCGCCCGTTTTAATCCAGCACATACTTAGTTGTCCTCGGTTTAGCTTTGCAGTTGGCACAGCTCATAAATTAGAGAGAGAAATACAGATCCTAAGTGCTAAATGCTATATGCATTTGGCTATTGGTTCGTCGCCTTTTGTTGCCCCTTTTACGATGCCAGCTAATGTCTAAATACGATGTTATACAAGTTGTTTTAGCTCTATATGTGTGTGCCTTTGCCTCTGCCTCTGTGTTTTTGTTTCGATTTCGGTGTGTGTAAGTGCCATTTCAAGCTCATTAGTGGCCATAATTAGCCAGCTCAGTTTATGGCCCACAGACACAGCAGTCGCAAAGGAGACAAATGTACCACTGCAGACTGCATATTCCCACTGCAAATGCAAAGGAACGCAAAACGAAACTGTTTTCACAATACTACAGTCGTTTGCTGTATGCTCTTTACACTAATACTCAAATTGGTCAAATTAAAAAAAAAAAAAAATGTAACATTAAATCGAATTACAATTTTGAGCACCTCAGAATTGGTTTTGCTATTAATTAATATTCGTAAAAAATAGCGAAACAATTATTAAACTAAATTCAAATACGCAATCAATCAATAGCCACATCATTTCGTACAGAGTAAAAGATTCTGATTAAAAGTTTGAAGCATAAATATATTACTGACTAACCTAAGACCTAGAAATTCCAATCTCTCTAAAATTTAGGTTGTAAAAATAATATTATTAAAATTAACTATAATATATTCATAATATATTTAGAATAATACTTATATTTTTGAAAAAAGAGCGCTATCAAACTGTCCTTCATCTTTGAAAAGAATACGGATTTGCCTTCTAACTGTTCCGCCTCAAACCACAAATAATGATTTCAATTTCAATGAAACCTAAAAATTTATAAACTGCAAAAACCCAACACATGTCCCATTGTCAAGTATAATCCGCCCGTTTGGACAGGCTGTGTGCTAAATCCCAAACACTCAACCGTTAAGGGCATATGTGTTCTCTGTTCTCACAGACACAACAACAGCAACAACAGAAACACATAAAAGAACAAAACGCAGATACTTTTCGGCTGCCCTCGCATTATATTCTACTTTTCTTTTATTTGCATTATTTCTTTTTCTTTCTTCACTTTTCTTCTTTCGTTTCTTTTTTTTTGCAGCATTTTAAGAGGTAGGTTGGGGGTAACTTTATGGCCCCGTGCATTACAAACTGAAACATGTGTTTATTGTCCGACAGCCCCACACTTCTCTCTCTCTCTCTCTCTCAGTTGGTGTGTGTATCTGTAGCTGTATCTGTATCTGCGTCTGGGGCTGCTGAGCAATTTTTATTTTCGCTGTCAGCGAGGCGACACGAAAAACGAAGCTGCAACACTTTAAATGACACTGTCCCCCTGTGACTCCCCTCCCCCCTAAGCCTACAAATTGCTGGTAAAATGTGAGAAGCCATTTCTGCTCATTTGTTTGCATTTAGTGCAAGTGTGTGGAATGCAGTTGTTCTTGCCAGTTTTTGCCAGGTTGTCATTAACAAATGGCAAATTAAATTGCGCTTAAATTTGTTTAGCAGCCCCCCTCAAAAAAACACACGGAAATATCGCAGAGGCAGCTGAGTTGACTTCAGATGAGATGAAGATGCAATATATATGATTTGGATGGTATAAATAGAAGAACGCGCACGAGAACGTTTGTATCTCAAGAAAAAAGTTCATTTTCATAAGTGCATATAGCTTCAATGTCTCAAGTTTAAAATTCGGTTGAGTTTTGGCCAAGTTATGGGAGTTTGAAAATTTGGATGGGCATTTTAGGCATTACCAGGGACTTGGGAACCTTTTTTGAGCCTTATGCTTTAATGCAAATTTAAAAAAGATCACAAACCATGATCAAAAGTGCTTAGGGAACGAAAATCGGTTCGGTTTTGGCAAAGTGATGTGAGTTTTGTAATCTTCAAATATATTTATGCAAATAAAACAGTTTTAAGTTTAAAGATAATCAAATGCTGCTCGCAAGTCCGCGTACACAATAATTAAGCTTAAATGTATGTTTCTTAGAACCATGAGTATAACGAATACAATTTAGATCGATAACCTTCTCAATTTAAAGTTAGCTTTTTCTACTGTTGGCGCGGATTAAGTCAAAGTTATTTGACATATTACCTGCTCTTTTGGGCTGCCAGGACACAATGCAACTTAAGAGCCCTATCCTTTAGTCACGCCCATGCAATTCAAGGACATGGAAAAAGTTTCAGTGGTCCAATTGAAATTCTCAAGAGTGAAATAACTCAGCAATGAGAACGCCCACAAAATACGAATGTGGCGCACTTCAATTAAATGCCCCAGAAATCTGGGAGCACATGTTGGGCACCCCCCACCCCCAACTCGAGCCACCCCCACACGCACAAGGTTGAAGTTTGCGAACTGTGCGAAGGTGGGGATGGGGATGGGGGTGGGGGTGGGTGAAGTGGAGGTTACGTTGAATCTATTAAGGTTTGACATTAGCATGAAAAACGCATTTTTCTTTGCCGAAATGCGAACGGAAATGTTTTAAATAACTTCCGAAGTTTTTGGGTACGCTAGATTCTTCTCACACACACACACATAGGTGACAAAAACATTCGAAATATTTATAAGGGAGTTCTTTTTTGTGCACGCTCTTTTGTTGCAATCGGAATCGAGTCGACACTTTGATTGAATAAAATTGTGAAATTATTTCGTGCACATAAAATAAAGTGTTTAAATGTTTGTTCTTACAACTTTGCGAAAAAGTTTTGCATATTTATGGAATTGAATTGTTTACACCAAAATGATGCTTTTGAAGGGTTCAAGCTTGACAAGTTTGCTTGCTTGTGTGTGTGTGTGTGTGTGTGAGTTGGATAAGAAAAGTTTTGTTAAGAGCCTGCCAAACGTGTCGTATACTTGATCAATTGTTGTGGCACTTGCATAAGGCGAAGGACTTTGATTGATTTCAGTTTGGCTTTGACTCGCTCAGAGGTGTTCAAAACAAAAAAGCGTGGCAGAGAGGCAAATAAGTGACAAATTGTTAAATCAGTCAATCATTTGTCAGCTCAAAGCTTATGATTATACTATGCAGTCTTATGTATGAGCTTTGAGTGAGCTTAATTGTTTTAAGACCAAGTAATTAATACTGCTGAAAGCTTAAATGTGAGCTTAAATATTTGGATATGCAGACAATGCAATTCATTCAGCTAAAAACAAGCTCATTTATTCATTTTGGTAATATTCATTCAGCAGAGAATATAATCGAGAGAATGAAATCAGTTTGAACTTTGCAGATTAGTATTTATGAATGAGTCTGTGTGTGTGTGTGTGGTACTTTTAGATAAGCCAACGTACCCCCGACTGGCCCCTATTTGCCTGCTCTCTATGTTATCTGAGGCAAAGATCTGAAGCAAAGCCAAAAACGTAGACAAAACGCTGCAAAAACTTGGCAAACTGGCAAACAGACGTCTGCGATGCAAAAGGAAAAGTTTCGTGCCGAAACTCTTGGCCCATTGACAAAAGTTGACATATGCAAAAAAAAAACACACACATACAAATTATCAGCACATTTATCTGGGGAAATAATGTGCACGAATGTAAAGTTTTGATTTATTTTTAAGCGCAAAGTTTTTGTGCCCTGTCACAATTTTGATGAGGGTGCAAGCAGACATCCAAATCGAAGCACAACACGAATATGCAAAATCAAATATGACATCGTCGCCCCAATCCACCCCATCCCACCTTAGCTGCCCATCCCCATCAGCATCCCCCGAGACAATGTGCCAAAACGAAGCCAATAGACAAACTGTAGACTCCAACTGTTGGGAATTAACGAGCTTAAGGACGCTTAAAACCTATTAGCGTCTTCAAGTGCCAGACTTCGTTTGCATCTCCTTCATCCTCCCTCTTCTCTCGCTTCAAATATTAATTTTAAGTTTCAAAAGAATCAACTTTTTAATAATTTTTACCTATATCAATGTTATATTTATATTTGAAATAGTAATTCAGAAATTGTATATGTAATAGTCGATTTCAAATAGTGAAAACAAAATGTGCGTAGTATTAGCTGAGAGATTATACTGTGTATATTTAATCTTAATCTGCAAGCAGATGCATTCCCAACATTCTGACCACACAAATAAGGACATAACAGAAATGTCTTATTTACTAGATGGAAAGCAACAACAACAACAACAACAAACAGAAGAAGTCTCTGTCTAATCGAGTCAGAGTGGACTATTACATCGATTTATCAACATGTCAACATATTTAATGAGACGGGGTTAAGGACATTTGCTGTTGTGTGCTCGATTCTCTCGAAATGGATTCGACGATGGCTGCCAACTCAATAATATGCCAGTGCCAATATTGCGTATACGCGCCGTACGTATACCGTATAGAAGCCGGTCATTGTTCCACACGATTGTTGCTGTTGTTGCTTCCGATATGTTTTGCTAGCTGGATTTGTTTGCAGTAAACGGAAATAGTTGTAGAGCGACATTGAGTGTGTGTGTGTATCAGTGTGTGTGTGTGTGTGTGTGTGAGTTGAGTTGTTGTTGTTCAAGTTTATATACTGGCTAAACTGTACAACCAACTGACGTATGCATGTCCTCGACAGAGACACACACAGCTGCCATAAAAGCAAATAGCTGTCAAGCGTGTGTATGTATGTGTGTGTGTGTGTGTGTGTGTGTGTGTGTGTGTGTGTGTGTGTGTGTGTGTGTGTGTGTGTGTGTGTGTGTGTGTGTGTGCTTCGGCTGACAATTTGAATGGATATCGGTGAACCAAAGCAAGCCGAAATAGTTGTCAACATATACAACATGTAACTGGAGTTGGAGTTGGGCCATCCTTGTTTATCCTGTCAATTGTCCCGACTGCCGACTGGAGCCCATCAGTGGGCCCAAATCCTTATCGTACGTTAAAGCCTAAGCCAACGTTTTGGCCCACGGCTCATAAATATTTGCACAAAATGTTCAGTCCAATGATAAAAAATAATAAAAAGCACAAATTTTCTGCGCACTTGCAAAATTTTGCGAAACTCGTGTGCAAATTGTTGAAATTGTTTCTATTGTTAGTTTTGCGGCTTGTCCTGTTATTAAGCCAGCAGCTGTTGCATTTCACAAAATTTAATGAAGTGTTCACACACACACACACACACACACACACAGCCATTGTGTGTTTTATGTTTTATGTTTATTTGGTTTTAGGCACAAAAGACTTTCAATTTGCCCTACAAGTTTGCTTCGTTGTTGCTGTTGCTGTTGTTGTTGCTATTGCTGTTGGGTCCTGAACCTAAGTATAGAGTAGTGTAAACAGTATGTGTTTAGCAGTCCTTGCCATAAATACAAATTAATTGGCCTAGGTTATGGTTGGTCAACAGTTGCTGTTATTGTTGTGCTGTTGTAAATTGCTGACAGTTCATGTGAATATATCTGAGACGGAGATATTTTGCAATATGAGGCAAACAAAAATGCCCTAAGAAACTTCACAATTGAGCAATTCATTAAGCAAATTTACTAACAAATCAAATATCGTAATTGCTGTTTGCCTTGTTGTACAATGATGAAGTAAAATGAGAATATTTCCAATATGGATTGATTAAAAAGCAATTGTTGCATGTAGTCCTTTTTGAATTGTCTGTAAGTCTTCACTGTAGTTCTTCCTTATTTGCATTTATTTATTGTCGACTATTGACAGTCCACACAAAAGAATTTATATAAAATTCTAAAATATTTTAAAGTATATAAAACATTTAAATAAAATTTAAAATATGTAATTAAAGATATACAGTTAAAATTACGTTAAGCTATGGGGATATTATTAAAAAAAACCCAATCAATCCAAAAAACTATAAACAAAAAATTATTTGTAATTTGGTCTTATAGAAATGAAAAAAATACAATTTATTGAAAGTTCGTATATAATATTAGAAAATATATTATAAAATGAAGAGCTAAAAAGAGAGAAAGAAGATAAAGATAGAAAATAAATTCGATATTTTCCCATTTACTTACATTTGTTACTCGTTACTTTTACTATTTCTAATTCTTTACGCGTTAATTTTTTTTTTTAAATATTTTATTTCTAGTGCTGCAAGTGAAACTTAAAATTTATGGTCACTAAAACACATTGTATGATTATAAAATTATAACATTATTATAAAGTATTTTTCTTAATAGTTGTTTTTGTTCTAATTGATTTTCACTTACTTTCTTTTCACTATTGAACTCTCTGCCTACTCATTATTTGTTCTCTTTAGTATTTAGTTGTTGTGCTGCTGTTAGGTTCTTATCATATGTATACGTTAGTTATAAAAGCGCTTAGCTGAGCTAAAAAACCTTCTATCGCTTATATAAATAAATATTTGTGCACAATTTTTATGGCTCAGAGGGTGTTTAGAGGGTGTTGAATAAAAGCCGAAATACAACTGAAAATACATGTCACCAGCTGCCGTTTTCAATCTTAATATTTGATGTCACACGTCGCAGTCGAACAGCAGCTGCGACCTGTTTTGGCAGCTTCCTTTTTTGTGGGTATGTGTGTTTTTTTTGGGTAGGGGCATCCATAAGCGCCGCATGTTAACGGTTTATTGTTGAGCCTCGTGACCTAGATAGCAAATCTGACAAACTGAAACTGATAACAAATGCCCAACATTAACAATTTAATGCCTTTACACTTCTTCTCTATCTATCTCTCTCTCTCTCTCTCTCTCTCGTCTTTCTCTGTCTGTTTTTGCTTTTGCATAACTTGAAGTGCAATGCATAAATTGCCCATATTTGGGGTCCAGTTTCTAATGGTCCTGCATACGAAATGAGTCTGGAGTCGGGAATTTGGTAAGCCTGGATTCAGTTGAAATGAATGTGAATGTGAATGGGAATGGAAATGAGTGAATTGTGTTTTGGGTGCGCACGGCTAAGCACAAATGAAGTGATTTCTTCCAAGACTTCGCCGATTGGGAGATTGGCTAGTTACGGGACAGATGCTGACGATAAGGCATAAAAGAGGAATTGTAACATCAAACTCGAACTCAAACTCTAAAATGGCAAAACAATTTAATGCTTCATTGATAACCGCACATGTCGACTGGCAAATGACAGCCAATTGGGCGATAAGAACAGTTCCTAACTCTGACTAAATCAGTTACCAACTACCAAATACAAAGCATGCGTGCACTGAGAGAAACCACACTTTAGCTACTGCAAATTACGTCCAGTATATTAATACCAAAGCTTCAATTTTGTGTAGCATCAAAGTTTTAAAACTGTAATTGTTAGTGACTTAATATTTGTTTATTCTTTTCATAGTTTTTCATAAATCAAATCATTAAATTTGTTGTCTATATGGAGCCATTTCGTTATCTTTAATATTTTTTATATTTATTAATATTTTTAAGTTTGTTTACAAGCTATTGCTTTTTTATCCAATTAAGCTGTTGACAAGCTTTTTTTTATTACTATTTTTTTAAGTTATTAAAGCCAAAGCTTCAATTTTGTTTAGCATCAAAGTTTTAAAATTGTTAACCTTAGTGACTTAGTATTTGTTTATTCTTTTCATGGCTATTTCGTTCTCTTTTTTATTTATTAATTTTTTAAGTTTGTTTACAGCTATTGATTTTTTTATCCATTTAAGCTATCGCCAAGCTTATAATTATTTTTATTTTATTTTTTTTATATTTTATTTTATTTTTTTGAGTAACTTTGCACAGTAAATTTATATATTTTTATTGATTTGTTTTTATTTTAGAGAAATATGTTGTATTTGCTCAGTGCATGCTTTCAGTCTCGTCGCAGTCACTTTCATTGCGCAGACTTGTCAGAAAAAGCGGCCCAACAACAAACAAAGCAAGCAGTACTACTTTGGTAAGGGGGGCTAAATAAGGTAAGGGCAAATACGTTTATTGAACACTGCGATAAACATATGAAAAATGCACATGCGACTGGCGCCAAGTTCAATTCCGCAGGCCAAAAGTTTACGCCACTTAATAGAACTTGACGCAAATTCAATTACAACGTCGCCCGCCTGCCCCGCCCCTTTTCCTATCTACACACACACACACACACACACGCATAGAAAAAAAGGCAGCCAAGACTGGCTAAAGAAATTTGCGGAAAAACGTTGCCTTCAGCTTTTCTGTGGAAAACTTTTGCCCACCGGCGGCGGTTTTTCTTCGTTTTTTTTTGGTTGTGTGTGATTTCAGTAAACGTTGTCGCTCTCTCAATATATCTATCTCTTGTCTCTGTCTCTATCGCTGTCTCTTTCCACGTCTGTGGCTCCTGGCCAGCATTGGAATTGGAAGTTTTGTCCTTGCGGCTATTTACACTGCAGTCACTGCTCCTCTCTCTGCTAGTTTTGCCTGCAATTAGCAAATAAAACTTGGCATATTTTAAGCGTCAATGAGGCGACTCTGCGCCTCCAGTGCGAAACTTTTGCAATCACTTTCATTTCGCTTCTTATTGGCCAAAAGTATTGGCCAACTGCTTGGCCAAGACTGTGCCTTCTCAACTTGAGCGTCAAAGGAGTATTTTCTTTGTTTTTCAATTGAGAAACTTGACTCTTTTTTGCAGTTTCTGCTTTGTGACCGAAAGATCAATAAGTAATTTATTGAAAAACAATTAGAATGAGAAAATATATTTATATGTAACTTATGAGTATGAAAGACCATTGGACAGCTCATATTCATCAGCAGCTTAGTTTTGTACATGAAATTTTATTTTAGTTTGCATTTTTCATATTTATTTTTTATATATTGCTTTGATTAACAACCTGATATCGTTTGCAACATATCAGTAAATCTTCTGTGTTTTAAAATGGAATATTTGGATTTTTTTATATTAAAAATCAGCAATTTCATCAATACTAAATTTTTAACATTTAATTTATGTCTGAATTATACCATTTTATATTATTTTCAATATCATATCGAATATATATCTGCATTATATTAATTTAATACTACTTTTTCGATATGTGCCTTTAATTAAAATTTAATTATATCTCTTATTAATATTATTAAATTATTTAGTAAATATTTTGTTTTGCTTAAGCCCAGTTGTATGATTGGTTGTTGTCTCGGCTAGCCTAACTAATTCCACATATTTCGCTGTCGGGCTACAGATGGCGCTAATGTGTTAACCATGTGGCGCTAAAGCGACAGCTCAGGCTTAGTGTTAGCTACCTTTTGCCAACAGATGGCGGCAGTCGCAGCAACGATTAATTAAACAAAATTGAGTCTACATCTTGTTTAATATATTTCATAAAATACAAATAAGAATTTACAAGTATCAAAAACTTTTTAATAGACAAAAATAATGAAATTATATAATATTTATAGCTGCAATCCAATGTAATAGGAAAACGTAAATGTTTTTGTTGAAATGATGCGAAAAACTGGTTTTCTTAGGCAAAACAATAAGCTAAATTAACAATTACAATTACAATTAAACCCACTAGAAAGAGGCAGTTTACCATACTTATAAGAATTAAACCATAAATACATCACGTTTCTCAGCCATCCTCTTGAAAGCCAAGAAAATAGCTGAAACCATTGCAGATAAACGATAATCAGCTGCAGCAGCAGTTGTAAAATATTTGTTCAACTATTGCATATAAATACGTGAGGTTGTGTGAATTGTGGAATACTACAAAGAGATCATGCATTGGAATTGGGTGCAGAATTTGCTCTTGGGACTGCTGCTCATGGCCAGTGTGGAGTCGAGGAAGCGCAGAAGGAGCCGACCACATCAGGTGGAACTGAAGAGGCACTCGAATCACGAGGACTCACTGAAGAGCCTGCAATTCGAGACGGCAGCGCTGCGAGCCAAGTTTAAGCTAACAACAGTTAGTGCATTGAGAGTCATGAGTGCAACTAGTGCAAAAGCGGAAGTGCCACTGGGCAATGCCTACAACACGGAGTATTTTGGCAGCATTCAGATTGGCAGCTCGCAGACCTTTAAGATACTCTTCGACACGGCCTCGTCGAATTTGTGGGTGCCCTCGATACAGTGCCCGCCCGATAACTGCACCCATCTGCAGCGCTACGACTCGAGTCTGTCGAGCAGTTATGTGGCCAACGGCAGCTCCTTTCAGATACAGTATGCCACGCGCAACGATCAGCCGACCATACTCAACGGATTCCTCTCCACGGACACTGTGCAGCTGGCAGGACTGAGTATTAAGGGACAGACCTTTGCGGAGATCACCTCACTGCCGCCGGGCGTCTTTAGTCGCGCCAATTTCGACGGCATCTTCGGACTGGGCTTCAAGGAGATCGCCATTGGAGGCGTCACAACACCCATGGACAATCTCATCGCCCAGGAGCTCATCTCGCAGCCCACCTTCTCGTTCTACCTCAATCGCAACAATACGGGCGTCATCGATGCGAGTGGCGGCAAATTGCTGCTGGGGCCCAGTGATCCCACACTGTACAGTGGCTGCATGACATATGTGCCCCTCTCCAAGGTCGGCTACTGGCAGTTCACAGTGGCCAACATCATCCTCGGCGAGAGCGCCACACTGTGCACAAAGTGCGAGGCAATCGTCGATGTGGGCACCTCTTTGATTGTGGCTCCCGCCGCTGCTCTGAAGTTGATCAATGCCCAGCTCGGCCTGACGGAGGCAAACAAGCGAGATGGCGTCTATACGATCGCCTGCTCCAGGATACCCGACTTGCCCAGCATCACCTTGAACATTGGACGTCGCGATTTCGTAATACCCGCCAGCAGCTATGTGGTGCAGTATAAGAGTGTTTGTGTCTCCGGCTTCACCAGCCTGGACGATGGCAGCTCGGAGCTGACGGACGACAGTGGCACGGACTATGGCAATCTTTGGGTGCTGGGCGAAGTGTTCATGGGTCCCTTCTACATGGAGTTCGACATGGAGTACAAGCGCATAGGCATAGCGCCAAAGATTTAGAATTAGCACGGATCCAACTTTATAGCACAATTCGCTTAGTCAATTAATCCATTTGAAATAAATTTAAATCAAGTTGCAGAAATCGAATCTGTCTGTATATATCTGCAAAGCGAGTCAACAAATATATTTATTAAATTTGTTTGCATACTTTATTTTGCTTTCATTCAGTTACGCTTTAGCTAATGGTAATATTTATAAACAAATGTGTAGATCTGTTTACTATATACATATAACTTTTATCTAAAAATTTATAGAAACTTATTCTTACTAAGTATTTATCTATACTTATATTTCCTAGCATCAAAATTGTTTATTTTATTTATATTATTAAATTTATTTAAAGTATTAAATTTATTTATATCGGCATTAAGTTTATTTATTTATTTTTTATTTGCAGACTTACTTTCCAATTAACGAAATCGCATTGCAATTATCAAATGTCCGCAGACAGTTAACTCAGATAACAAACTGAGAACTGTTTGTAAACAATCTCATTGCTTACCGAACAGACATTGATAAGCTTTCGTTTGTCCAAAAACAATGAGTAATAATGGGCTTACATATGCACAATTAATTACTGGAACTTACGATAGCTTCATTGATAAACAGCAGAGCTTACAAGTTTTGAATTGGTTCTTTGATGCACGACAGCAACTGATGGACGACACTGCGAGAAATGGTGAGTTTGTTTCAAATTAATAACAATTATTTTAAATTTTAGAAAGTCTTTGATGCGGGCTTACTTTCATTCACTTTTTATTTGATTTATAGAATATTTCAAAAAATAAGAGTATTTATTAGACACCAACTTCAGAATATATGGAAACTAATGAAACTATTCGGAATTATACCAATAAGACTTAAAAACTAATTGCAATTTCTTTTGCGCATAACTCCAAACATTTTAATATACTTATATGTATTATTTTCTATTGCTAAAATTACACAAATTAATTAAAATTAGAAGCAAAAGGAATATTAGTTTTTTCTAATTTTTTTCTTAATGAAAAAATAAGCTCAAACGATATATATTCATGAAATCTAGACATCAGTACCTTTCCTACCATATATTTTGTATCGACAGTAAGACACTTAAAAGTGTATCTTAGCATTTTCAATTAAAATTCTTTTTTTTTGCCATGCGCAAACGCAAACAACTTGATCAATTTACTTATCAATTTAGAAGCTTAACGATAAATGGAAAATTATCGGGCAGTGATCAATCCTGAACAGCTTTGTGCCTACTCCCATATATACCGCTGGCCATTCCCAATGTACTCCAGTGTAGCCCAGTCGAGGCTACTGAAAACAAAGTGTTAGGCATTCCCAAATATGTTCAAGTCGCTACTCCTACTGGCCATTGTGGTGGTGGTGGTCAGTGCGGAACTGCACCGCATACCCATCCACAAGCACCAGCAGAAGCGGAGCCGCCACAGCCACCAGTCGGCCGTGCGGGCACTGCACCACAAGTATCATCCGCAGGAGCTGTATGTGCCGGACTATGTGGCGCCCAACTATGACTACTCCAGCGAGGAGCAGAGCGATGAGTTCACCAGCGAGTCGCTGAGCAACAGTATGAATATGGACTACTATGGTGTGATTGCCATCGGTACACCGCCACAGTACTTCAATGTGGTGTTCGATACGGGCTCGTCGAGTCTGTGGGTGCCCTCGGTGCAGTGCCTCGCTAGTGATGTGGCCTGCCAGAACCACAATCAGTACAACTCGAGTGCATCCAGCACGTATGTGGCGAATGGTGAGAGCTTCTCGATACAGTACGGCACGGGCAGTCTGACCGGGTTCCTCTCCACGGACACGGTCAGCATCGATGGCATGAGCATTTCCAGTCAGACCTTCGCCGAGGCCATCTCCCAGCCCAATGGCAGCTTCACGGGTGTTCCCTTCGATGGCATACTGGGCATGGCGTACGCTAACTTGGCCGTGGATGACGTAGTGCCTCCGTTCTACAATCTCTACAAGCAGGGCCTTATTGAGTCGGCCACCTTCGGCTTCTACTTGGCGCGGGCGGGCACCGCCGAGCAGGGTGGTCAGCTCGTCCTGGGTGGCATTGACTACAGCCTGTTCAGCGGTAGTCTGACCTATGTGCCCGTCTCGCAGCCGGGCTACTGGCAGTTCACCGTGGCCAGCGCCACAATTAGTGGCTTCAGTGTGTGCGACAGTTGCCAGGCCATTGCGGATACCGGCACCTCGCTGCTGGCCGTACCCAGTCCGGCGTACACCTTCATGAATCAGCTCATCGGTGGCTATCTCATGGACGGCGATTACTATGTCGACTGCTCCACGGTGGACACATTGCCCGTGCTCAGCTTCAATATTGGCGGCGGCATCTTCAATCTGACCTCCCAGGTGTACATCAGCAGCTTCACGGAGAACGACACCACCTTGTGCATGTCCAGCTTTACGTCCATTGAGTCAGACCTTTGGATACTGGGCGATGTCTTCATTGGCCAGTTCTATACGCAATTCGATTTGTATAATAATCAAGTCGGCTTTGCACCCGTGGCTTAAACTGCATTTGACCCTTCTGCAATGAAATTATATCGAAATGAAATTATAAACGAAATGAAAATTATTAATCAAGAAGAAAAAATCATAAAAAATTAAATGCAAACAGAAATTATATGAACAAATTGATAATCTTACTGATAGGCAAATACTTACTTGGGGAAATCTTAAAGCAAATTGATAAAAGAAAGCCTAACACAAATTTAGATTTTTTAAATGCAATGCAAACCGAAAATATGATAAACTGATTATATCACTGATAGGCAATTACTTACTTAATATATTAGCGGGTTAATACAAGGTTCCTTAAAGAAATCTTTACACAAATTGCTAAAAGATATTTAATACAAAATGCAAACAGAAAATATGAAAAATGTATGGATTTTCCTAATAGGATATTGTTTAATATAGAATTATAAAAGCTGCTTAATGCAAAGCTGTTAAATAATTCTTAAAAAAATGATATAAGGCACACACATTTTTTGCTTCTGCCAGATATTGAATCAGTTATCAATGATTTCTTTCTGGACAGTTTGATTTGATTTTGCATAATATCGAATCTCACTTCAATGATATTAAATCATGATGATGATATTAATGTTATTTACTCCATTATATTGATGCAACAATAAACTAATTCATTTTGCATTAAGTAATATTGTGTGTACACTATATGGTTTTATAAATTTGATTTGATTGAATTTATTAAAGGTAAATTCGAAATAATTGTTGTGCACAGAGTTGCAGACTCACGATATTGTAAAATGAAATGTAAGTAATTGAACGTTATATAACATTTAATAATCAGATAAAACTCCATGACAATCGCGAATAGAATTGAGTGTACAAATTGTGTATAATTATTTGTTATCCGGTGCTGTTGGCTTATTTCCGCCGTAAATGCCACGCGGAGTACGGGACAATTGTTGAGGCTGTTGAGCCTGTTGCTGCTGTTGCAGTAGTTGCTGCTGCTGCTGCTGTTGTTGCATTTGTTGCTGCTGTAATTGCTGCTGCTGCTGCAGCTGCTGTTGCTGCTGCTGCTGCAGCTGCTGTTGCTGCTGCTGTGCACGTTGCTGCATCATTGCTTCATAGAGTATGGCAGCAGTTGCTGCATTCGACTGTTGAGCCTGCTGCTCTTGCTGCTGCTGCTGCTGTGCCTGCTGCTGCTGCTGCAGCAGCTGCTGCATGGCATTCTGACGCATGTTGGCCACCAGCAGCTGCGAGTAGACACGCGACAGATTGTTGGCATTGCCACAGGCCATGCCATAGATGGGCATGGACATGTTGTTGGATCCACCCGCCACTAGATGCTGCTGCTGCTGCGCCTGCTGCTGCGGCACTTGCTGCTGCAGCACCTGCAAATACACCTGCGACAGTTCGTTGATCGAGCTGCTGCTCGCCGGAGCGGCTGCACGTCCGGTGGTCATTGCCGGAGTGACGTTGCCGGATGAGTTGTTAGATGAGCTCTGGAAAGAGTGAAATAGTTGAGGATTAGATTGAACGGATTGAAGTCCCTTAATGTCTTGTCTGCTTATAGTAGTGAGAACGTTTGTAAACTATATTTCAAAAGCACACTCGTTTTATAGTAAACAATTTTCTTTTACCATTTTATAAAGGAATAAATAAAACGGAATTTGAACACGTTGCAGATTTAATGAAAAGTTGACTGTGTTGTATTATTATTTCAAAAGAAAAATATGATTTTGGTGTAAATCTCTGACTATGTGTTAAGGTGAAAAACTGGAAAAAGCACTGAGAATTCTAACAATTCTACAAAAAAGCATAGACTACTAGATATATACTTGATATCTAGTAGGACGATCTGTTACTTACACTGCCCGGACGACTTGCCTGAGCCGAAGCCTGCTCTGCCTGTTGGTGATCATAGAGCGCTTTGGCTGCCCGCTCGAGGCCCGGCGGCGGATGCGGATTCTGATTCTGATTCGGATTGAGATTCAGATTCAGATTCTGGGCCTTGGCCGCTGCTGCTGCGTTCGCATAGTTTTTGGGATAGTTCTGAAAGTTGTCATCACACAGAGCATAATGCTCGGCGGCCTTGTGGTAGCTAAAGCTTCCATTCTCCGGATGACCCGTGCTGTCGCCATAGAGGGCGTGCAGCACCTGATTCAGAAATCCAGACGTGGCATCAGGACTCGGCGGAATAGCTGGCTCCAAATCGGGCTCCATGGGGCGCCAGATCTTCTTCGCCAGCTGCCCATAGGCATTGGCTAAAGCAAAACACAACTGTCATGTCATGTGGAAAGGTTTGCAACAAAATAATGCTACTTACGTTCAGCAGCTCGCTTGGAGCCTTGGGAATCCATGGAATAGCTTTGATTGCCACAGTTCTTCGCTAAAGACACTGCCGACTACAAGCTGCGCAAACTACTGAAGCTGAATTTGAGTCTTGTGGAGTCGATGCAACGCTGGGCTTTGATTTTTGTTGTTTATGCCAATTTTTGCGATGTTTATGGTATCGAATTGTGCACATTAAATAAGCCCATTCACTGATATTTACCCAACTATTTACAGCTCTCGAATGTATGTACATACATATGTAATTTGATCAATACTTTGCAAGTCTCTTGAGCCGAGAAATGTTATTGACATTTGCGTTGAACGAATTTGAGAAATATCCCCAATCTCCACTTGCCTGCGTGCAAAAAGTGCTGCCCACTTTTGTTTTGTATTTGGAATGACAGTTTGCATTAATCTGATAAGGCGATATCGAAATCTATACTATATAAAAGTTAGAGAATGTGGAAAAGTAATAAATACACGTTGCAACACTTGCCTGCCAAAAACGCGTTTTGCAACACTTATTTTCTTTCTTTTGAAACACTACTACTGAATTTCATCAAAACAAACCAAATTGAAGAATATTTGGTAAGCTTCTAGAACTTATATAGGGAAGTAAAAAGCGATCGAGCACAATGTGAACTTACAGTACATAAACACTTCTAGAATTTAATCTGGTCTACTTTCTACCTTTCCAAAAACCCCCAAGCCAGTTATATTCTTATCTTATAAAGACCAAAGTCCATGTAAAACTCATCTTTGGACTGATAGGGACACTATAGCAGTGCGATGTTTATATTCTTTTAAAACTGAAGAGTTCGGTCTAGATATCTCAGTATTCATTTGCAAGCTTTAACATGTTTATAGAAATTACATCTATGTCTAGTTGTATTAAAACATTTACCATTAAATAACAATCTTTCTTTAATTACACAAATATAACAATTTTAAAAAATATACATATACACATTAAAAAGAGTAAAGCAGCGACAAGCAATCTTATTTTTAGTGTGTTGTTGTAGAAGGAGTTTCATCAACATCTACAACTGCATAACAAAATCCGGCACCAACTCCGGCCAATTTCGTGAATCCAGGCAGCTTTATTAATGTTGGTTGGCATCTGAATGGAAACGAAAAATATTTAATAACAATAATATACAAAGGAATGTGATGGGTTCTATATAAACTATATATTATTCATTTCTTTTAAGAAATATCGTTATGAATCAAACGGACTTTCCTCTTGACTGCGTTTACATTCGAGATTCTTCACTTACAAGTTCTCAGTAGCATTATTGCCGCAGTTGCCATGCTCATTCCAGCCCCATGTATAGATCTGTCCCTCTGTTGTGCGCAGTAGTCCGTGCTCGGCGCCCATGTGAAGGTGTGCCGGTGTCTCGTCCTCCGCCAGTTGCAGCTGGAGCGGCATTGGCGTCGCCTGCTGCGCACTGTAGCTGCCCGTGCCCAGCTGGCCATAGCAATTGCGACCCCAGAGTAGAATGCTATCGCTTTTCAGCAGGACCGCATTGTGGGTCCAGCCAACTGCGAGCTGGCGCACGTCGTCCTCGAACTGAAAGGCATTCGACTGGCCGAACTTGTTGTCGCCCAGGGCAATGATGCGTCGGCGGTCGCCCGTGCTCACATTGGCACACTTGAGCAGCATGTGATTCTGGCCGCCGGCGAGCGAGATAATCTTCAGCTCGTTGGGATTGTGCGCCTGGATCTTCATCACGGTGATGCGATGCATCGTCGTCGCCGTTATGTCCAGCTCCATGGGCGACGGGTCCATAATGCGCAAGCGCCCAAACACATAGATCTTCCTGTCCTCGGTGAGCACAGCGCAAAAGCGCAGACCAAACGTAATCCGTTGCGCCAACTCACCACGCGGCAGTCCCACCGCCATCGGTCGGCGAACGGACGTGGGCAAATGCCCAGCTGATTGAAGGCATTCGAGCCCCAAACAAACAGACGCTTCGTCAGCGTAATGGCGCCCGAAATGTCCCAGCCGCAGGCAATCATCTCTACTGGTACATCCTGCGGGCAGAAGGTAAAGTAGTTAATTGATTTGATTTGTGGATAGTTGTTTTGCATGTGGATGGAACCCACAAATTGTATGTGGATTCGGAAATGGAAGCATGTCTTCGGTGTGCAAACTAATTAGTTGAGAAATCACCTCAAAGTACTCGCTGGGCACCATTGTAAACTCATTGTGACACTCCTCATCCGAATCGAGTCCCAGCTGTCCGCGATTGTTCCAGCCGCACGTGTGGACACGCCCCATGGCGTCCAGGATCAGGACGTGACCTCCGCCGCCGCGTATGCAGCGAATGTTGTTGGACGGAATGGAGCACTTGGACAATCGCTGTGGCGACATGCACAGCTCGGACTCGTAGCCAAGGCCAAGCTGACCGTGAGAAGGCCATCTCCCAGCCCAATGGCAGCTTCACGGGTGTTCCCTTCGATGGCATACTGGGCATGGCGTACGCTAACTTGGCCGTGGATGACGTAGTGCCTCCGTTCTACAATCTCTACAAGCAGGGCCTTATTGAGTCGGCCACCTTCGGCTTCTATTTGGCGCGGGCGGGCACCGCCGACCAGGGTGGTCAGCTCGTCCTGGGTGGCATTGACTACAGCCTGTTCAGCGGTAGTCTGACCTATGTGCCCGTCTCGCAGCCGGGCTACTGGCAGTTCACCGTGGCCAGCGCCACAATTAGTGGCTTCAGTGTGTGCGACAGTTGCCAGGCCATTGCGGATACCGGCACCTCGCTGCTGGCCGTACCCAGTCCGGCGTACACCTTCATGAATCAGCTCATCGGTGGCTATCTCATGGACGGTGATTACTATGTCGACTGCTCCACGGTGGACACATTGCCCGTGCTCAGCTTCAATATTGGCGGCGGCATCTTCAATCTGACCTCCCAGGTGTACATCAGCAGCTTCACGGAGAACGACACCACCTTGTGCATGTCCAGCTTTACGTCCATTGAGTCAGACCTTTGGATACTGGGCGATGTCTTCATTGGCCAGTTCTATACGCAATTCGATTTGTATAATAATCAAGTCGGCTTTGCACCCGTGGCTTAAACTGCATTTGACCCTTCTGCAATGAAATTATATCGAAATGAAATTATAAACGAAATGAAAATTATTAATCAAGAAGAAAAAATCATAAAAAATTAAATGCAAACAGAAATTATATGAACAAATTGATAATCTTACTGATAGGCAAATACTTACTTGGGGAAATCTTAAAGCAAATTGATAAAAGAAAGCCTAACACAAATTTAGATTTTTTAAATGCAATGCAAACCGAAAATATGATAAACTGATTATATCACTGATAGGCAATTACTTACTTAATATATTAGCGGGTTAATACAAGGTTCCTTAAAGAAATCTTTACACAAATTGCTAAAAGATATTTAATACAAAATGCAAACAGAAAATATGAAAAATGTATGGATTTTCCTAATAGGATATTGTTTAATATAGAATTATAAAAGCTGCTTAATGCAAAGCTATTAAATAATTCTTAAAAAAATGATATAAGGCACACATTTTTTGCTTCTGCCAGATATTGAATCAGTTATCAATGATTTCTTTCTGGACAATTTGATATGATATTAAATCATGATGATGATATTAATGTTATGTACTCCATTATATTGATGCAACAATAAACTAATTCATTTTGCATTAAGTAAGATTGTGTGTACACTATTTGGTTTTATAACTTTGATTTGATTGAATTTATTAAAGGTAAATTCGAAATAATTGTTGTGCACAGAGTTGCAGACTCTCGATATTGTAAAATGCATAAAAATGCGAGTAATTGAATGTTATATAACATTTAATAATCAGATAAAACTCGATGACAATCGCGAATAGAATTGAGTGTACAAATTGTGTATAATTATTTGTTATCCGGTGCTGTTGGCTTATTTCCGCCGTAAATGCCACGCGGAGTACGGGACAATTGTTGAGGCTGTTGAGCCTGTTGCTGCTGTTGCAGTAGTTGCTGCTGCTGCTGCTGCTGTTGTTGCATTTGTTGCTGCTGTAATTGCTGCTGCTGCTGCAGCAGCTGCTGTTGCTGCTGCTGTGCACGTTGCTGCATCATTGCTTCATAGAGTATGGCAGCAGTTGCTGCATTCGACTGTTGAGCCTGCTGCTCTTGCTGCTGCTGCTGCTGTGCCTGCTGCTGCTGCTGCAGCAGCTGCTGCATGGCATTCTGACGCATGTTGGCCACCAGCAGCTGTGAGTAGACACGCGACAGATTGTTGGCATTGCCACAGGCCATGCCATAGATGGGCATGGACATGTTGTTGGATCCACCCGCCACTAGATGCTGCTGCTGCTGCGCCTGCTGCTGCGGCACTTGCTGCTGCAGCACCTGCAAATACACCTGCGACAGTTCGTTGATCGAGCTGCTGCTCGCCGGAGCGGCTGCACGTCCGGTGGTCATTGCCGGAGTGACGTTGCCGGATGAGTTGTTAGATGAGCTCTGGAAAGAGTGAAATAGTTGAGGATTAGATTGAACGGATTGAAGTCCCTTAATGTCTTGTCTGCTTATAGTAGTGAGAACGTTTGTAAACTATATTTCAAAAGCACACTCGTTTTATAGTAAACAATTTTCTTTTACCATTTTATAAAGGAATAAATAAAACGGAATTTGAACACGTTGCAGATTTAATGAAAAGTTGACTGTGTTGTATTATTATTTCAAAAGAAAAATATGATTTTGGTGTAAATCTCTGACTATGTGTTAAGGTGAAAAACTGGAAAAAGCACTGAGAATTCTAACAATTCTACAAAAAAGCATAGACTACTAGATATATACTTGATATCTAGTAGGACGATCTGTTACTTACACTGCCCGGACGACTTGCCTGAGCCGAAGCCTGCTCTGCCTGTTGGTGATCATAGAGCGCTTTGGCTGCACGCTCGAAACCCGGCGGCGGATGCGGATTCTGATTCTGATTCGGATTGAGATTCAGATTCAGATTCTTGGCCTTGGCCGCTGCTGCTGCGTTCGCATAGTTTTTGGGATAGTTCTGAAAGTTGTCATCACACAGAGCATAATGCTCGGCGGCCTTGTGGTAGCTAAAGCTTCCATTCTCCGGATGACCCGTGCTGTCGCCATAGAGGGCGTGCAGCACCTGATTCAGAAATCCAGACGTGGCATCAGGACTCGGCGGAATAGCTGGCTCCAAATCGGGCTCCATGGGGCGCCAGATCTTCTTCGCCAGCTGCCCATAGGCATTGGCTAAAGCAAAACACAACTGTCATGTCATGTGGAAAGGTTTGCAACAAAATAATGCTACTTACGTTCAGCAGCTCGCTTGGAGCCTTGGGAATCCATGGAATAGCTTTGATTGCCACAGTTCTTCGCTAAAGACACTGCCGACTACAAGCTGCGCAAACTACTGAAGCTGAATTTGAGTCTTGTGGAGTCGATGCAACGCTGGGCTTTGATTTTTGTTGTTTATGCCAATTTTTGCGATGTTTATGGTATCGAATTGTGCACATTAAATAAGCCCATTCACTGATATTTACCCAACTATTTACAGCTCTCGAATGTATGTACATACATATGTAATTTGATCAATACTTTGCAAGTCTCTTGAGCCGAGAAATCTTATTGACATTTGCATTGAACGAATTTGAGAAATATCCCCAATCTCCAATTGCCTGCGTGCAAAAAGTGCTGCCCAACTTTTGTTTTGTATTTGGAATGACAGTTTGCATTAATCTGATAAGGCGATATCGAAATCTATACTATATAAAAGTTAGAGAATGTGGAAAAGTAATAAATACACGTTGCAACACTTGCCTGCCAAAAACGCGTTTTGCAACACTTATTTTCTTTCTTTTGAAACACTACTACTGAATTTCATCAAAACAAACCAAATTGAAGAATATTTGGTAAGTTTTTAGAACTTATATAGGGAAGTAAAAAGCGATCGAGCACAATGTGAATTTACAGTACGTAAACACTTCTAGAATTTAATCTGGTCTACTCTCTGCCTTTTCCAAAAACCCCCAAGCCAGTTATCTTCTTATCTTATAAAGACCAAAGTCCGTGTAAAACTCATCTTTGGGCTGATAGGGACACTATAGCAGTGCGATGTTTATATTCTTTTAAAACTGAAGAGTTCGGTCTAGATATCTCAGTATTCATTTGCAAGCTTTAACATGTTTATAGAAATAACATCTATATCTAGTTGTATTAAAACATTTACCATTAAATAACAATCTTTCTTTAATTACACAAATACAACAATTTTAAAAAATATACATATACACATTAAAAAGAGTAAAGCAGCGACAAGCAATCTTATTTTTAGTGTGTTGTTGTAGAAGGAGTTTCATCAACATCTTCTACAACTGCATAACAAAATCCGGCACCAACTCCGGCCAATTTCGTGAATCCAGGCAGCTTTATTAATGTTGGTTGGCATCTAAATGGAAACGAAAAATATTTAATAACAATAATATACAAAGGAATGTGATGGGTTCTATATAAACTATATATTATTCATTTCTTTTAAGAAATATCATTATGAATCAAACGGACTTTCCTCTTGACTGCGTTTACATTCGAGATTCTTCACTTACACGTTCTCAGTAGCATTATTGCCGCAGTTGCCATGCTCATTCCAGCCCCATGTATAGATCTGTCCCTCTGTTGTGCGCAGTAGTCCGTGCTCGGCGCCCATGTGCAGGTGTGCCGGTGTCTCGTCCTCCGCCAGTTGCAGCTGGAGCGGCATTGGCGTCGCCTGCTGCGCACTGTAGCTGCCCGTGCCCAGCTGGCCATAGCAATTGCGACCCCAGAGTAGAATGCTATCGCTTTTCAGCAGGACCGCATTGTGGGTCCAGCCAACTGCGAGCTGGCGCACGTCGTCCTCGAACTGAAAGGCATTCGACTGGCCGAACTTGTTGTCGCCCAGGGCAATGATGCGTCGGCGGTCGCCCGTGCTCACATTGGCACACTTGAGCAGCATGTGATTCTGGCCGCCGGCGAGCGAGATAATCTTCAGCTCGTTGGGATTGTGCGCCTGGATCTTCATCACGGTGATGCGATGCATCGTCGTCGCCGTTATGTCCAGCTCCATGGGCGACGGGTCCATAATGCGCAAGCGCCCAAACACATAGATCTTCCTGTCCTCGGTGAGCACAGCGCAGAAGCGCAGACCAAACGTAATCCGTTGCGCCAACTCACCACGCGGCAGTCCCACCGCCATCGGTCGGCGTACGGACGTGAATCCGCGCTGGCAAATGCCCAGCTGATTGAAGGCATTCGAGCCCCAAACAAACAGACGCTTCGTCAGCGTAATGGCGCCCGAAATGTCCCAGCCGCAGGCAATCATCTCTACTGGTACATCCTGCGGGCAGAAGGTAAAGTAGTTAATTGATTTGATTTGTGGATAGTTGTTTTGCATGTGGATGGAACCCACAAATTGTATGTGGATTCGGAAATGGAAGCATGTCTTCGGTGTGCAAACTAATTAGTTGAGAAATCACCTCAAAGTACTCGCTGGGCACCATTGTAAACTCATTGTGACACTCCTCATCCGAATCGAGTCCCAGCTGTCCGCGATTGTTCCAGCCGCACGTGTGGACACGCCCCATGGCGTCCAGGATCAGGACGTGACCTCCGCCGCCGCGTATGCAGCGAATGTTGTTGGACGGAATGGAGCACTTGGACAATCGCTGTGGCGACATGCACAGCTCGGACTCGTAGCCAAGGCCAAGCTGACCGTGAGAAGGCCATCTCCCAGCCCAATGGCAGCTTCACGGGTGTTCCCTTCGATGGCATACTGGGCATGGCGTACGCTAACTTGGCCGTGGATGACGTAGTGCCTCCGTTCTACAATCTCTACAAGCAGGGCCTTATTGAGTCGGCCACCTTCGGCTTCTATTTGGCGCGGGCGGGCACCGCCGACCAGGGTGGTCAGCTCGTCCTGGGTGGCATTGACTACAGCCTGTTCAGCGGTAGTCTGACCTATGTGCCCGTCTCGCAGCCGGGCTACTGGCAGTTCACCGTGGCCAGCGCCACAATTAGTGGCTTCAGTGTGTGCGACAGTTGCCAGGCCATTGCGGATACCGGCACCTCGCTGCTGGCCGTACCCAGTCCGGCGTACACCTTCATGAATCAGCTCATCGGTGGCTATCTCATGGACGGTGATTACTATGTCGACTGCTCCACGGTGGACACATTGCCCGTGCTCAGCTTCAATATTGGCGGCGGCATCTTCAATCTGACCGCCCAGGTGTACATCAGCAGCTTCACGGAGAACGACACCACCTTGTGCATGTCCAGCTTTACGTCCATTGAGTCAGACCTTTGGATACTGGGCGATGTCTTCATTGGCCAGTTCTATACGCAATTCGATTTGTATAATAATCAAGTCGGCTTTGCACCCGTGGCTTAAACTGCATTTGACCCTTCTGCAATGAAATTATATCGAAATGAAATTATAAACGAAATGAAAATTATTAATCAAGAAGAAAAAATCATAAAAAATTAAATGCAAACAGAAATTATATGAACAAATTGATAATCTTACTGATAGGCAAATACTTACTTGGGGAAATCTTAAAGCAAATTGATAAAAGAAAGCCTAACACAAATTTAGATTTTTTAAATGCAATGCAAACCGAAAATATGATAAACTGATTATATCACTGATAGGCAATTACTTACTTAATATATTAGCGGGTTAATACAAGGTTCCTTAAAGAAATCTTTACACAAATTGCTAAAAGATATTTAATACAAAATGCAAACAGAAAATATGAAAAATGTATGGATTTTCCTAATAGGATATTGTTTAATATAGAATTATAAAAGCTGCTTAATGCAAAGCTATTAAATAATTCTTAAAAAAATGATATAAGGCACACATTTTTTGCTTCTGCCAGATATTGAATCAGTTATCAATGATTTCTTTCTGGACAATTTGATATGATATTAAATCATGATGATGATATTAATGTTATGTACTCCATTATATTGATGCAACAATAAACTAATTCATTTTGCATTAAGTAAGATTGTGTGTACACTATTTGGTTTTATAACTTTGATTTGATTGAATTTATTAAAGGTAAATTCGAAATAATTGTTGTGCACAGAGTTGCAGACTCTCGATATTGTAAAATGCATAAAAATGCGAGTAATTGAATGTTATATAACATTTAATAATCAGATAAAACTCGATGACAATCGCGAATAGAATTGAGTGTACAAATTGTGTATAATTATTTGTTATCCGGTGCTGTTGGCTTATTTCCGCCGTAAATGCCACGCGGAGTACGGGACAATTGTTGAGGCTGTTGAGCCTGTTGCTGCTGTTGCAGTAGTTGCTGCTGCTGCTGCTGCTGTTGTTGCATTTGTTGCTGCTGTAATTGCTGCTGCTGCTGCAGCAGCTGCTGTTGCTGCTGCTGTGCACGTTGCTGCATCATTGCTTCATAGAGTATGGCAGCAGTTGCTGCATTCGACTGCTGAGCCTGCTGCTCTTGCTGCTGCTGCTGCTGTGCCTGCTGCTGCTGCTGCAGCAGCTGCTGCATGGCATTCTGACGCATGTTGGCCACCAGCAGCTGCGAGTAGACACGCGACAGATTGTTGGCATTGCCACAGGCCATGCCATAGATGGGCATGGACATGTTGTTGGATCCACCCGCCACTAGATGCTGCTGCTGCTGCGCCTGCTGCTGCGGCACTTGCTGCTGCAGCACCTGCAAATACACCTGCGACAGTTCGTTGATCGAGCTGCTGCTCGCCGGAGCGGCTGCACGTCCGGTGGTCATTGCCGGAGTGACGTTGCCGGATGAGTTGTTAGATGAGCTCTGGAAAGAGTGAAATAGTTGAGGATTAGATTGAACGGATTGAAGTCCCTTAATGTCTTGTCTGCTTATAGTAGTGAGAACGTTTGTAAACTATATTTCAAAAGCACACTCGTTTTATAGTAAACAATTTTCTTTTACCATTTTATAAAGGAATAAATAAAACGGAATTTGAACACGTTGCAGATTTAATGAAAAGTTGACTGTGTTGTATTATTCCAAAAGAAAAATATGATTTTCGTGTAAATCTCTGACTATGTGTTAAGGTGAAAAACTGGAAAAAGCACTGAGAATTCTAACAATTCTAAAACAATGCATAGACTACTAGATATATACATGATATCTAGCAGGACGATCTGTTACTTACACTGCCCGGACGACTTGCCTGAGCCGAAGCCTGCTCTGCCTGTTGGTGATCATAGAGCGCTTTGGCTGCCCGCTCGAGGCCCGGCGGCGGATGCGGATTCTGATTCTGATTCGGATTGAGATTCAGATTCAGATTCTTGGCCTTGGCCGCTGCTGCTGCGTTCGCATAGTTTTTGGGATAGTTCTGAAAGTTGTCATCACACAGAGCATAATGCTCGGCGGCCTTGTGGTAGCTAAAGCTTCCATTCTCCGGATGACCCGTGCTGTCGCCATAGAGGGCGTGCAGCACCTGATTCAGGAATCCAGACGTGGCATCAGGACTCGGCGGAATAGCTGGCTCCAAATCGGGCTCCATGGGGCGCCAGATCTTCTTCGCCAGCTGCCCATAGGCATTGGCTAAAGCAAAGCACAACTGTCATGTCATGTCGAAAGGTTTGCAACAAAATAATGCTACTTACGTTCAGCAGCTCGCTTGGAGCCTTGGGAATCCATGGAATAGCTTTGATTGCCACAGTTCTTCGCTAAAGACACTGCCGACTACAAGCTGCGCAAACTACTGAAGCTGAATTTGAGTCTTGTGGAGTCGATGCAACGCTGGGCTTTGATTTTTGTTGTTTATGCCAATTTTTGCGATACCATAAACAGTATCGAATTGTGCACATTAAATAAGCCCATTCACTGATATTTACCCAACTATTTACAGCTCTCGAATGTATGTGCATACATATGTAATTTGATCAATACTTTGCAAGTCTCCTGAGCCGAGAAATCTTATTGACATTTGCATTGAACGAATTTGAGAAATATCCCCAATCTCCAATTGCCTGCGTGCAAAAAGTGCTGCCCAACTTTTGTTTTGTATTTGGAATGACAGTTTGCATTAATCTGATAAGGCGATATCGAAATCTATACTATATAAAAGTTAGAGAATGTGGAAAAGTAATAAATACACGTTGCAACACTTGCCTGCCAAAAACGCGTTTTGCAACACTTATTTTCTTTCTTTTGAAACACTACTACTGAATTTCATCAAAACAAACCAAATTGAAGAATATTTGGTAAGTTTATAGAACTTAAAAAGCGATCGAACACAATGTGAACTTACAGTACATAAACACTTCTATAATTTAATCTGGTCTACTTTCTACCTTTTCCAAAAACCCCCAAGCCAGTTATCTTCTTATCTTATAAAGACCAAAGTCCATGTAAAACTCATCTTTAGACTGATAGGGACACTATAGCAGTGCGATGTTTATATTCTTTTAAAACTGAAGAGTTCGGTCTAGATATCTCAGTATTCATTTGCAAGCTTTAACATGTTTATCGAAATAACATCTATATCTAGTTGTATTAAAACATTTACCATTAAATAACAATCTTTCTTTAATTACACAATTATAACAATTTTAAAAAATATACATATACACATTAAAAAGAGTAAAGCAGCGACAAGCAATCTTATTTTTAGTGTGTTGTTGTAGAAGGAGTTTCATCAACATCTTCTACAACTGCATAACAAAATCCGGCACCAACTCCGGCCAATTTCGTGAATCCAGGCAGCTTTATTAATGTTGGTTGGCATCTAAATGGAAACGAAAAATATTTAATAACAATAATATACAAAGGAATGTGATGGGTTCTATATAAACTATATATTATTCATTTCTTTTAAGAAATATCATTATGAATCAAACGGACTTTCCTCTTGACTGCGTTTACATTCGAGATTCTTCACTTACACGTTCTCAGTAGCATTATTGCCGCAGTTGCCATGCTCATTCCAGCCCCATGTATAGAGCCGTCCCTCTGTTGTGCGCAGTAGTCCGTGCTCGGCGCCCATGTGCAGGTGTGCCGGTGTCTCGTCCTCCGCCAGTTGCAGCTGGAGCGGCATTGGCGTCGCCTGCTGCGCACTGTAGCTGCCCGTGCCCAGCTGGCCATAGCAATTGCGACCCCAGAGTAGAATGCTATCGCTTTTCAGCAGGACCGCATTGTGGGTCCAGCCAACTGCGAGCTGGCGCACGTCGTCCTCGAACTGAAAGGCATTCGACTGGCCGAACTTGTTGTCGCCCAGGGCAATGATGCGTCGGCGGTCGCCCGTGCTCACATTGGCACACTTGAGCAGCATGTGATTCTGGCCGCCGGCGAGCGAGATAATCTTCAGCTCGTTGGGATTGTGCGCCTGGATCTTCATCACGGTGATGCGATGCATCGTCGTCGCCGTTATGTCCAGCTCCATGGGCGACGGGTCCATAATGCGCAAGCGCCCAAACACATAGATCTTCCTGTCCTCGGTGAGCACAGCGCAGAAGCGCAGACCAAACGTAATCCGTTGCGCCAACTCACCACGCGGCAGTCCCACCGCCATCGGTCGGCGTACGGACGTGAATCCGCGCTGGCAAATGCCCAGCTGATTGAAGGCATTCGAGCCCCAAACAAACAGACGCTTCGTCAGCGTAATGGCGCCCGAAATGTCCCAGCCGCAGGCAATCATCTCTACTGGTACATCCTGCGGGCAGAAGGTAAAGTAGTTAATTGATTTGATTTGTGGATAGTTGTTTTGCATGTGGATGGAACCCACAAATTGTATGTGGATTCGGAAATGGAAGCATGTCTTCGGTGTGCAAACTAATTAGTTGAGAAATCACCTCAAAGTACTCGCTGGGCACCATTGTAAACTCATTGTGACACTCCTCATCCGAATCGAGTCCCAGCTGTCCGCGATTGTTCCAGCCGCACGTGTGGACACGCCCCATGGCGTCCAGGATCAGGACGTGACCTCCGCCGCCGCGTATGCAGCGAATGTTGTTGGACGGAATGGAGCACTTGGACAATCGCTGTGGCGACATGCACAGCTCGGACTCGTAGCCAAGGCCAAGCTGACCGTGAG